>PVJC01012864.1:0-38957 GCA_004026665.1 Murina feae
ACACCTATGGATGAGGACAATGGGGGGGCAAGGTCAGAGGTTGGGGTGGGAATTGGGAGGTGGGGAGCTATGGGGGAAAAAAGAGGAACAACTGTAATAATCTGAACAATAAAGATAAATAAAAAAAATGACAAAAAAAATCTGATGAACAGAATAAACTGGTGAATAGAATAGAATCAGAGGCATAGAAAGGGAGTGGACTGACAATTTTCGGGGGTTAAGGGTGTTGGGGATGCGTGAAGAGACTGGACAATAATTGTACACCTATGGGTGAGGATAGTGGGGGGGCAAGGACAGAGGTTGGGGTGGGAAATGGGAGGAGGGGAGCTATGGGGGAAAAAAGAGGAACAACTGTAATAATCTGAACAATAAAGATAAATTAAAAACAAAACAAAACAAACAAACAAACAAACAAACAAAAAAAACAAAAAACAAATGAAAGAACAGGAGAAATCTCCAGAAAAACAACTAAATGAAATGGTAGCAAGCAAACTATTAGATACAGAGTTCAAAACAATGGTTATAAGAATGCTCAAGTAATTTAGTGAAAACTTTAAGAACTCAGTGAGAACTTTAACAGCATAAAAAAGAACCAGTCAGAAGTGAAGACTACACTAACCAAAATGAAGAATATTTCACAAAGAATCAACAGTAGAGTAGAAGAATCTGAGAATCAAGTCTGCAGTTTGGATCTGAGGAAGCAAAAAACACCCAATTAGAAGAGAAAAAAGAAAAAAGTATTGCCCAGTGACTGAGCTGCCCCAAGGACTCAGCAACTTCCCGCTTGAGTCCCCCTGGCTTTCCGATGATCTGTCCCTGTGGCCTGTCTTCTCCTGCCACGGCCTTCCACAGGTCATTTCCACCAAGAGAAAGGAATCATATGGTATGTCTGCTATCCAGAACCTCCACTCTTTCGACCTCTTTGATGATGCAAGTAAAGGTCATGATCTGCTTCCTGCTGGCACTGAGGATTATATCCATATAAGAATTCAGCAGAAAAACAGCAAGAAGACCCTTACTACTGTCCAAGCGGTCATTGATAACTATGATAAAAAGAAACTAGTGGGAAAAAAACCCCAAATGGCGGCATAGGTGAACACCTGAAATTGCTCCCTCCCACAACCACTTCAAAACTACAACAAATAGAAAAAACCAACACCACCCAGAACTACAGGAAGGCTGGCTGAGTGGAAATTCTATAACTAGAAGGAAAGAGAAAAGCACACAGAGACTCAGAGGAGGTGCAGAAGTAAAATGCAGAGGTACAGAGGCATGCACACGGGAAGGGCTGGTAACTGAGGATGCGGTTGTCTTTTTCAATCTGGAGGGAGTCAAAGTTTCCAATGGCTCTGAACTCCAGTTCCAGGTGAGTTTCTGGGGATCCAGACTCATACAGGGAGAAACTAGACTATCTGGCATTGGGAGAAACTCCAGAGCGGCTTTCTCTCAGTGGTGATTGCAGTGATTACTGCAGGACACTGAGACCTGGGGCTTCTTAGGATTGAGCTCAGGATCAGCCATAGCTATTTGCTCCACCCTGATGATTCCCCAAGACTCTGCCCCATCCAAGCTGCATGCAGAGGCTTTTGCATATAAAAGGCTGAGTAGCCTCAGGCAGAGGCTAAATTGGCACCTCCTTAGAGACACAAGAGCCAGTGTACCCAGTGGTCAGAGTGGGACCATACAGATTACAACTCCTCAGATACATAAGGGACACACTCAGGGGGCAGACTCAGTGAGCACCAAAGCCCCACTGAAGCAAGTCTTGTCCCATAAAGGCGTCTCCAGCCCAGAAGTACTCCCACCATAGACACAGCTGAATCTCACAGCCAATTGGCCTGGAGGTCAATTCCTCCCATAGATACCTACAACAATCAAGGCTTAAATACAACAAGACTGTGCACACAGCCCACAAAGGAGTGCATCAAGAGTGTCTACCTCAGGTAATTGGGGAGGCTGAGCAACTCGGCCCTATAGAACACCTAGCACAGAAAGCCACTCTATCAACACAGGGAAGCAGCCAAAATGTGGAGACAAAGAAACAGGTCACAAATGACAGAAATGGAGGAAAGCAAACGACTGAATATAGAGTTCAAAACCACAGTTATAAGGTTTTTCAAGAACGTTTTAGAAATCGCTGATAAATTTAGTGAGACCCTCGAGGATATGAAAAAGAACCAGCTAGAAATTAAGCATACACTGACTGAAATAAAGAATAATAAATGGAGATCCAACAGCAGACTAGAGAATCACAAGAATCAACTCAAAGATTTGAAATATGAAGAAACAAAAAACACCCAACCAGAAAAGCAAAAAGAAAAAAGAATCCAAAAGTATGAAGATAACATAAGGAGCCTTTGGGACAACTTGAAGCATACCAATATCAGAATTATAGGGGTGACAGAATAAGAGAGAGAACAAGATATTGAAAACCTATTTGAAGAAATAATGACAGAAAACTTCCCCTACCTGGTGAAAGAAATAGATTTACAAGTCCAGAAAGTGCAGAGAACCCCAAACAAAAGGAATCCAAAGAGGACCACATCAAGACACATCATAATTAAAATGCCAAGGGCAAAAGACAAAGAAAGAATCTTAAAAGCAACAAGAGATAAACAGTTAATTACCTACAAGGAAGTACCCATATGACTGTCAGCTGATTTCTCAACAGAAACCATGCAGGCCAGAAGAGAGTGGCAAGAAATATTCAAAGTGATGAATAGCAAGAACCTACAACAAAGGTTACTCTACTCAGAAAAGCTATCATTCAGAATTGAAGGTCGGATAAAGAGCTTCAGAGACAAGAAAAAGCTAAAGGAGTTCATCACCACCAAACCAGTTTTATATGAAATGCTGGAAGAGGAAGAAGAAGAAAAAGTAAAGATAAAAATTATGAACAACAAACACATATCTATCAACAAATGAATCTAAAAATCAAGTGAATAAAAAATCTGAGGAACAGAATAAACTGGTGAATAAAATAGAATGAGAAGCTTAGAAAGGGAGGGGACTGACAATTCTCAGGGAGAAAGGGGTGTTGGAGGTGTGGGAAGAGACTGGACAAAAATCGTACACCTATGGATGAGGACAGTGGGGGGGGGGGTAAGGACAGAGGGTGGGGTGGGAACTGGAAGGAGGGGAGCTATGGGGGGAAAAAGAGGAACAACTGTAATAATCTGAATAATAAATATTAAAAAAAAGAAACTAGTGAAGGCCTATAATAAGAAATTTGCCTGCAATGGGCTGTAATTGAGCATCTAGAATACGGAGAAGTAATTCAGCTGCAGGGTGACCAGAGCAAGAACATATGCCAAGTCCTTGTAGAGGTTGGACTGGCAATGGAAGACCAGCTAAAGGTTCATGAGTTTTAAGTACTTTTGGCTTACTGAGGCTTAACTGAGGATTTCTTTGCAATGAGTAGAATTTCCTGTCTGTCCCTTTTCACAAGTTTAAAAATTTTATAGCTTATATAATGTAACTGGTTTGGGCCTGCTTTTAATTTGGACTAGTGTAACTCCTTCATGCAATAAACTCAAAAGACACCCCCCCCCCAAAAAAAAAAGGAAAAAAAAGGATTCCAGCAATATGAAGATAGCATAAGGAGCTTCTGGGCTCTTACATTCCAACATTTGCATCATGCTGGTGCAGGAAGGAAAGAGAGGGAGCAAGAAATTGAAAAACTATTTGAAAAAACAGTGATAGAAGCTTCCCTTACCTTGTGAAAGAAACAGACATATAAGCCCTGGCTGGTGTTTCTCAATGGTTAGTATGTCGGCCCAGATACCTTAGGGTCTCGGTTTTTATTCCTGGTCAAAGGCACATGCCTGGGTTGCAGTTCAATCTCCACGGTCAGGGTGCATGTGGAAGGCAACCAATCAATGTGTCTCTCTCACATTGATGTTTCTCCCCACCCCCCTCTCTTCTCTAGCTCTCCTTCCCACCCTTTTTAAAAATCAATGGGAAAAATATCCTTGGGTGAGGATTAACAAAAAACAAGCAAGCAAGCAAGCAAGCAAACAAACAAACAAAAGAAATAGACATACACAAATCCAGAAGTGTAGAGAGTGTGAAACAAGATGAATCCAAAGAGGCCCACACCAAGACACATCATAATTAAAATGTCAATGGTTAAAGATAGAGATAATCTTAAAAGCAGCAAGAGAAAAACAGTTATCTACTCTAATAAAAGAGTAATATGGAAATTAACCATCTCTCTGAGATGTCTAAGCCACACCCACCAGCCAAGCCATGCCCACCAGCCAATCAGAGCAGCTGTATGCAAATTAATCCAGTCAAGATGGAGGCTGGCAGCCACGGAGCAGGCGGCGGTGGTGGCGGGGTGGGTGGTGGCAAGGGCTGCTGGTGAGGGCCGCAGGGGCAGGGCAGGCGATGGCGGGACAGGCAGTGCCTGACACCACCCACAGAGTCCACCCCGGGTCCAGGCCTCCCATTAGGGACTGGGGAGGAGGGGCAGGCAGTGCCAGAGGCCACCCACAGAGTTCAGGTCCCAGATCGAGGATGAGGAGGTGGGGCGGGCAGCACCAGACACCACCCACAGGGTCTGGGCCTCCAATCTGAGACCCAGGGAGGTGGAGCGGGCAGTGCAGATGCCACCCATGGGGTTCTGGCCCCAGATCAGGGACAGGGGAGGCTGGGCAGGCAGAGACAGATACCACCTGGGGAGGCAGAGCAGGCAGTGCCGCCCAGGGGGTCCAGGCCCCAAATCTGGGATTGGGGATGGGGGGCGGGCAGCACCAGGCACCACTGCAGGGTCCAGACCTACAATCTGGGACCCAGGGAGGCGGAGCGGGCAGTGCCAGATGCTACCCGGGTAGGCAAACTGTGAAACACATGCCCATAATGAAATTCAGGAGGTATTCACATTACATGGAATGAAATGTTCACATTTCAAACTTCCAGACTGTCCTTTATTAATGAATACAAATACTTGTAAAGAATCATATGAGCGACAACAGGCAGAGGTTTTGATAAATTCTCCAAATGATGAACAGTTGGCAGCCTTTCAGACTGTAACTTTAGCCATTGAAGATCAAACTGTACACCCCAAATGCTTTTTCTTGGATGGTCCAGGTGGTAGTCGAAAAACATATCTTTATAAAGTTTTAATTCATTATATTAAAGGTCGTGGTGGTACTGTTTTACCCACAGCATCTACAGGAATTGCTGCAAATTTACTTCTTGGTGGAAGAACCTTTTATTACCAATATAAATTACTAATTTTATTAAATGAAACTTCAATTTCTAGACTCGATATAAAGAGCAAAGTTGCTAAAACTATTAAAAAGATCCAAGTTCTTATTATTGATGAATGCACCATAGCATCCAGTCATGCTATAAATGCCATAGACAGATTAGTAAGAGAAATTATGAATTTGAATGTTGCATTTGGTGGGAAAGCTCTCCTTCTCAGAGGGGATTTTCGACAATGTCTCAGTATTGTACTGCATGCTATGTGATCAGCCATAGTACAAACAAGTTTAAAATATTGTGATGTTTGGGAATGTTTCAGAAAGTTGTCTCTTAAAACAAATATGAGATCAGAGGATTCTGCTTATAGTGAATGGTTAGTAAAACCTGGAGATGGCAAACTTGATAGCAGTTTTCATTTAAGAATGGATATTATTGAAATTCCCCGTGAAATGATTTGCAATGGATCTATTATTAAAGCCACCTTTGGAAATAGTATATTTATAGATAATATTAAAAATATATCTAAACATGCAATTATTTGTCCAAAAAATGAGCATGTTCAAAAATTAAATGAAGAAATTTTGGATATATTTGATGGAGATTTTCACACATACTTGAGTGATGATTCAGTTGACTCAACAGATGATGCTGAAAAGGAAATTTCCCCATCGAATTTCTTAATAGGAATGTCATGTCATAAATTAAAATGGAAAGTGGGTGCAATCATCATGCTATTGAGAAATCTTAATAGTAAATGGGGTCTCTGTAATGGTACCAGATTTATTATCAAAAGATTACAACCTAACATTATCAAAGCTGAAGTATTAACAGGATCTGCAGAGGTAGAGGTTGTTCTGATTCCAAGAATTGATTTGTCCCCATCTGACAATGGCCTCCCATTCAAATTAATTCGATGACAGTTTCCTGTGCTGCCAGCATTTGCAATGACTATTAATAAATCACAAGGACAAACTCTAGACAGAGTAGGAATATTCCTACCTGAACCCGTTTTCGCACATGATCAGTTATATGTTGCTTTCTCTCGAGTTTGAAGAGCATGTGATGTTAAAGTTAAAGTTGTAAATACTTTATCCCAAGGGAAATTAGTCAAGCACTCTGAAAGTGTTTTCACTCTTAATGTGGTATACAGGGAGATATTAGAATAAGTTGAATTACTTTATCAGTCATCATTTGCATCAATGTTGTTTTTATATCATGAGTTTGTTGTTATATCATTTTATTACTGTTTATTTATTAATAAAATTATGTATTATTTTCATATACACTGTACTCATTTCCTTTTATCTCTCACACTTTTATTATAGAGAAAGGGCAACTAGCAATATTAAAATATTTCCTTTAATTAATTCCCTTTTAATGTGCACAAATTTCGTGCACCGGACCACTAGTTTACCTATAAGGGACAATCCCATAAGACTGTCAGTTGACTCAGTTGACTTCTCAACAGAAACTTTGTAGGCCAGAAAGGAGTGGCAAGAAATATTCAAAGTGATAAAAAGCAAGGACCTACAACCAAGATAATTTTACACAGCAAAACTATCATTTAGAATTGAAGGTCTGATAAAGAGCTTCCCAGACAAGAAAAAGCTAAAAAAGTTCATTACTAACAAACCAATATTATATGAAATGTTAAAGGGTTTTATTTAAGAAGGAGAAGAAAAAGGATAAAAATATGAACAAGCAAATGACAACAAATACATACCTATCAACAATTGAATCTAAAAATCAAAATCAATGCACAAGCAGAATAGAAACAGACTCATAGGTACAGAGAACATTTTGATGGTTGTCAGATGGGAGGGGTGTTGGGGGGATGGGTGAAAAAGGTTAAGGGATTTAGAAGTCCAGTTTCTCCCCGTATGAGTTTGAGTCCTCAGAGACTCGCCTGCAACTGGAGTTCAGAGCAATCGGGAGCTTGTGCCTCCCTCCCGATTGAAAAAGACAACCACGTCCTCAGTTGTCAGCCCTTTCTGCGTGCCTCCATACCTCTTCACTTTACTTCTGCACCTCCTTTGAGTCTCAGTGTGCTTTTCTCTGTCCTTATAGTTGTAGAATTTCCACTCAGACAGCCTTCCAGTGGTTCTGGATGATGACTATTTTGTCTTTTAGTTGTATTTTTTGGGGGAGGGAAAGCGTGAATGCAGACCCCCACTACCACAAATTATGCAGTCGAGTCTCCCATATTTGGAGAAATCGCAGGGGTCAGCACATCCAGAGTGCAATGGATAAGCCTGGGAAAACCACCTTCGTGATCATGGTATCCTCTGCCAGGTAAGTTTTTTTAGTTGTATTTTTGAAGTGGTTGTGCGAGGCAGCAATTTCAGGTGTTTACCTATGCCGCCATCTTGGTTTTTCTCCTAGTCCACTTAATATTACTTTACAAGGTGAAGCATTTTCCCAATATGTGATAACATCTCTCCTGCAACAAATTATCAAATTCTTGCAATGGGGCCCAGTCATATTGTCTGATGGCTAGTAAGAATAGCAGAATGATCAAGATCTCTGTGATGTTGGGGGGGGGGGTAACAAATCAACCAAAGGACTTGTATGCATGAAGATGAGCATAACCAATGGACAGAGACAGTGGGGGGTTAGGGCAAGTGCTGGGGGTTGGGAGTGGCTGAGGAGAGGTCAGTGGGGGGAAAAAGGAAACAATGTAATACTTAAAACAATAAAGAATTAAAAAAGATCCCGTGATGTTAATTCTGATATATTATCTTTATTCCTTGTTGTTCCTAGCCCATCTGTAATAAAGACCAACTTATTAATTGTTGGTAAACATTTCAATGCTGTGATACTATGGGCAACCGTTTTTCTCCTGGAGCACTACTAATAGTGTCTGGTACATATAAAATGTTTAATATATGTTTATTGAATTAAATAATTTTTTTCACAGACCAAATTTTTCTAGCAATGCACAATAACCTCTTTATTCTTTCTAATTCTAAAAAAATTATTTTGATTACATTGAGCTTCTGATCAATTAATAATCATTTACTGAACTGATGACCTCTTCTTGGTTCTTCTTCAAAAGGAGTGTTTTATAAAGGACTAGGGGCCTGGTGCACAAAAATTTGTGCACTCGGGGGAAGAAGGGTCCCTCAGCCCGGCCTGTGCCCTCTCAAGGTCTGGGACCCCTCGGGGGATGTCCACCTGCTGGCGTGCCTGGCCAGCCTGGGTGAGGGGTTGATGTCTGTTTGCAGACTGGCTAAGCCCCCCAGTGGGGACCCTCACTCCATGGGGGTGTGGCCAGCCTGGGTAAGGGGCCGAGGGCCATTTTCAGGCTGCCCACATTCCCTTCAGGGTTTTGGTCCCTACTGGGGTGCCTGGCCAGCCTGGGTGCGGGGCTTAGGGCTGTTTTCAGGCTGCTCACAGTCCCTTCAGGGTTCGGGTCCCTACTGAGGTGCCTGGCCAGCCTGGGTGAGGGGCTGAGGGCTGTTTTCAGGCTGGCCACAGCTCCCATTGACCCAAGGTCCCAGCGAGGCTGACTGGAAGCATGTTTCTGGGGTTTATTTATCTTCTATAATTGAAACTTTGTTGCCTTGAGCGGAGGCCACAGCCAGCCTAGGCAGGCAGTTTCCTTCATTGCTGGCCTTTGGTTTGCTCTAGCTCCATGGCTTCTGACTGCTATCTTGGCTGGGTTAATTTGCATGTCGTCATTCTGATTGGCTGATGGGCGTGGTTTGGCTGGTGGGCATGGCTTAGGTGTAACAGAGTGAGGGTTAATTTGCATGTAACTCTTTCATTAGATTAGATGGTTATTTTGCTTTAATTTCTAGTGAACAAAGGCTAGCTCAAAATTTTTTTAATTGCTTGGCTGCTTCCTGCATGCCCCCTACTGGGGATCGAGCCCACAACCTGGGCATGTGCCCTTAACTGAAATCAAAACTGGGACTCTTAAGTTCGCAGGCTGATGGTCTATCCACTGAGCCAAACCAGTTAGCCAAAGTTTTCTTTAATTATTCTTTGCAGGGAAGGGACACCACAGCTCCACTCAATTAAGGGAAACATTTTTCTCAGCACAGAAGTCTTTTTTTAAAATCTATATTGTTCAGATTATTACAGTTATTCCTCTTTTTTCTCCCCATAGCTCCTCTCCTCCAGTCCCCCCCTTTGTCCTTACCCTCCCCACTGCTCTCATCCATAGGTGTATGATTTTTTCCAGTCTCTTCCCCCACCAACAACACCCTTTTGCCCCTGAGAATTGTCAGTCCACTCCCTTTCTATGCCCCTGATTCTATTCTATTCACCAGTTTATTCTGTTCATCAGATTTTTTATTCACTTGATTTTTGGATTCACTTGTTGATAGATATATATTTGTTGTTCATAATTTTTATCTTTACTTTTTCTTCTTCTTCCTCTTCTTAAAGGATACCTTTCAGCATTTCATATAATACTGGTTTGGTGGTGATGAACTCCTTTAGTTTTTTCTTGTCTGTGAAGCTCTTTATCTGAATGATATCTTTGCTGGGTAGAGTAATCTTGGTTGTAGGTTCTTCCCATTCATTACTTTGAATATTTCTTGCCACTCCCTTCTGTCCTGCAAAGTTTCTGTTGAGAAATCAGCTGACAGTCATATGGATGCTCCCTTGAAGGTAACTAACTGCTTTTCTCTTGCTGCTTTTAAGATTCTTTCTTTGTCTTTTGCCCTTGGCATTTTAATTATGATGTGTCTTGGTGTGGTCCTCTTTGGATTTCTTTTGTTTGGGGTTCTCTGTGCTTTCTGGACTTGTAAGTCTATTTCTTTCACCAGGTAGGGGAAGTTTTCTGTCATCATTTCTTCAAATAGGTTTTCAATATCTTGTTCTCTCTCTTATTCTGTTACCCCTATAATTCTGATGTTGGTACATTTGAAGTTCTCCCAGAGGTCTCTCATTAGTCTGAAGCTTGAACCTGTCCAAACACTGTAGCCGCTCTCCACAGCTAATCACACTAGAAGGCAGGCAACTCCAATTACTATTATTTTCAATTTTAAAGCAGCGACTATTTATTAACTAACCTGATTACAACAATAACCATGGTAACTACCTCACTTTATCCTTCTGATAAGCATGGTGGTCTGGTCTTCCCTGTTACCAGTATCTCTACCTTCTACAAAATGGGTGGTTTTTTCCTTCATTTACTTCATAGAGAAGACATTTTGAAGGGCCACAGGAAGTTGCTTGCATCTGTGAAGCATTTTCCAATGGTATAGATATTACAGATCCTCCATGCATATGATGCTATATTTCTCAAGAGATCAAGCAGTCAATATGTTATCTGTCAAGGAAATTCGAGTTTTGTTGATTTTGCCATCACCCCACTTGTAGATCAATTCATTTACTGACTTCAGGTTTGGGTACCCCATTCAATATGGTTCCATAATCCTCAGCATGTCAATCAAAAACTTGTTAAACATCAACAACAAACAAAAACAAAAAGCAAAAAACCCCTCCCCACTAAGACTTGTTGAGGTTAACAAAGGTGCCATTGAAGATCTGGTGAAGGCAAAGGAGCTGCAGCACCTTTTAGACCTTTGTGCTCTGTCAGGAACTCAGTTCCTTCATCCTGCTCCACTATGCCAATTGTCCAGTCCCAGCCCCTCTGCCAGGAGCTGGACCTTCTTGGATGCTGGGTGGTATACAGAGAAGCCATGAGAAGTTATAGGTGTATGAGAGACCATCATTGTAGGACCCAGTGGCCAAGTAGCTATTGCTAACAGGGAGCAACTAGACAAAACAATTCTTCAAAGCAAAGTCTCATACCACAGGTAGCTGCACACTGGCTAGGTAACAATACATCTTTCCTACATAGTAGCCTCTGACAGAGAAGCTATACAAGAGCTGTCATTAGAGCTACAGCCTCTCTAAGCAGCTGCACTGGCAGGTCAGTAACAACTTTATACTACTCAGGCAAAAGAGACTTCTTTCCAAAAAGTGACATCAATCATTTGGGTTATAGAGTATTTCCAGGGAAGAAACCAAGATGGCGGCATAGGTGAACACCAGAATTGCTGCTAGGCACAACAATTATAAAATAACAATGAAAAGAAAAAACAAACAACACCCAGACCCACAGGAAGGCTGGCTGAGTGGAAATTCTACAACTAGAAGGAGACTGAGACTCAGAGGAGGTGCGGAAATAAAGTGCAGAGGTACGGAGGTGCACACATGAAGGGACTCTCAGAGAGGGTTCACGGAAACTGCGACTGGCACTCGCGAACCGGCAGCTCGCGGCCCATGGAAACGGCGGTTTATGGCTTGCGAAACAGCTGGTGGAAAGGACTGGTAGCATTTTGTACCGGAGGGAAGCACAAGCTCTCGAAGGCTCTGAACTCCAGTTCCAGATGAGTTGCTGGGGACTCAGAATCTTATGGGGAGGAGCTGGACTGTCTAGCACCATCTGGGCGCCGGGAGGAACTCCAGAGCAGCTTGAGACCCGGTGCCTCTTAGGGCAGGGCTTGGAAGTGGCCATAGCTGGTAGCTCCGCCCTGTAGACTCCCCAAGACCCCACCCCACTCAAGCTGTGCACAGAGACTTTTGCATATAAAAGGCTGGGAACCCCCAGACAGAAGCTAAGACAGCACCTCCCTGGAGATACAAGAGCCAGCGTACTTGGATAAGGGATGCACTCAGGAGACAGACTTAGTGGGCACCAAAGCCCCACTGAAGCAAGTCTTGTCCCATAAGGGTGTCTCCAACATAGATGTTCTCCCACCATAGACACAGCTGATTAAAGTCACTCTTTCAATGAAGGGGGAAGCAGCCAAAATGCGGAGACCAAGAAACAGGTCACAAATGACAGAAATGGAGGAAAGCAAACGACTGGATATAGAGTTCAAAACCATGGTTATAAGGCTTTTCAAGAATATTCTAGAGTCTGCTGATAAATTTAGTGAGACCCTCAAGCATATGAAAAAGGATCAGCTAGAAATTAAGCATACACTGACTGAAATAAAGAATAATATACAGAGATCCAACAGCAGACGAGAAGATTGCAAGAATCAAGTCAAAGACAAGAAATATGAAGAAGCAAACTCCACCCAGCCAGAAAAGCCAAAAGAAAAGAGAATCTAAATATATGAAGATAGTGTAAGGAGTCTCTGGGCTAACTTCAAGCGTACCGACATCAGAATTAAAGGGGTGCCAGAAGAAGAGAGAGAGCAAGATATTGAAAACATATTTGAAGAAATAATGACAGAAAACTTCCCCTACCTGGTGAAAGAAATGGGCTTGCAAGTCCAGGAAGCGCAGAGGACCCCAAACAAAAGGAATCCAAGGAGGACCACACCAAGACACATCATAATTAAAATGCCAAGAGCAAAAGACAAACAGAGAATCTTAAAAGCAGCAAGACAAAAGCAGCCAGTTACCTACAGGGGGAACCCATACGACTGTCAGCTGATTTCTCAACAGAAACATTGCAGGCCAGAAGGGAATGGCAAGAAATATTCAAAAGAATGAATAGCAAGAACCTACAACCAAGATTACTTTACCCAGCAAGGCTATCGTTCAGAATTGAAGGTCAGACAAAGAGCTTCACAGACAAGAAAAAGCTAAAGGAGTTCATCACCACCAAACCAGTATTATATGAAATGCTGAAAGGTATTCTTTGAGAAGAGGAAGAAGAAGAAAATGTTAAGATAAAATTATGAACAACAAATACATATCTATCAACAAGTGAACCTAAAAATCAAGTGAATAAAAAAAACCCTGATGAACAGAATAAACTGGTGAATAGAATAGAATCAGGGGCATAGAAAGGTAGTGGAATGACAATTCACAGGGATATAGGGGCTTGGGGGTGTGGGAAGAGACTGGACAAAAATTTTACACCTATGGATGAGGACAGTGGGTGGGGGATAAGGGCAGTGGATGGGGTGGGAACTGGGAGGAGGGGAGATATGGGAGGGGGAAGAGAAATAACTGTAATAAAATGAACAATAAAGATTTATTAAAAAATCATTTGGGTTATAGAAGGGCACACTTGCACAGTGCATAGATTACTGCATCCTTGCACCTGGGTATAGCATCTTAGCCTTGAACACCCTGATTAAGATTTCCATGCTCAGAGTGGCCTTAAACATATGGTATACTCTCAATAGGGCCTTCATACTCTAATTGGCCTTGAGAAACTGGTGTGCTCTAGAAAGGGCCCCACATGCTCACACCATTAATACCTCCCATCCTGATGACAAATGTCATTTTGGGTTGTGAAGGCACATAGAAATTGCCAGCTTTTCTTACCACCCTAGTCATTTGAATCTCAGTTCTGTACAGCTTCCTATATTCTTTTTTTTTTAATTTTAAAATATATTTTTATTGATTTTTTATAGAGAGGAAGGGAGAGGGATAGAGAGTTAGAAACTTTGATGGGACAGAAACATCCGTCAGCTGCCTCCTGCACATTCCCCACTGGGTATGTTCCCGCAACCAAGGTACATGCCCTTGACCAGAATGGAACCTGGGACCCTTGATTCCACAAGCTGATGCTCTATCTACTGAGCCAAACCAGTTAGGGCCCTATGTTCTTTATAATAGTGCTTAGCTTTCTTTTTTAAAAAAATATATTTTATGGATTTTTTACAGAGAGGAAGGGAGAGGGATAGAGAATTAGAAACATCGATGAAAGAGAAACATCCATCAGCTGCCTCCTGCACACCTCGCACTGGGGATGTGCCCGCAACCAAGGTACATGCCCTTGACCAGAATCAAACGCGGGACCCTTCAGTCCGCAGGCTGATGCTCTATTCACTGAGCCAACCTGGTTAGGGCGGTAGTGCTTAGCTTTCATAATAAGTTTCCTCCTTGACCTTTAAAGCATCGTTTGCATAAACTTCTTTCTCAGGTGCTTGGTCATCAGCTCTGTGAAATTCCTTTTATTAAGAGTATATGGCACAGCAGAAACCTTCTTCTTTGTCTCTTCTGAATCCTCCATAGTTCCAGTGGGAAAAGAGCCAAGTCAAATTCTTGAGAAAAACAGGGCTTGATAGAACCAAGCTCTAAGGGACTTTTCCAGATTGTTGATGCGGAAAGAAAATTCTATGCAAGCTGTCACGCACTGCTCACTTCTTCCTGTGAGTGTTGTTTGGGTTCATGTCAGTTTATTTAGTGCTTCTCTATCATTAAATTGTTGCCTGGGTCTCCTCTGAAATTTTGTATGCATTTTGAGATGGACTATTTTTTTGTCTTATTTTTTTAATCTTTATTGTTCATATTGTTACAGTTGTTCCTCTTTCCCCCCCCATAAGCTCCCCTCCTCCCAGTTTCACCCCACCCTCTGTCCTTACCCCCTCCCCCACTATCCTCCTCCATAGGTGTAAAATTTTTGTCCAGTCTCTTCCCACACCCCCAACACCCCTTTCCCCCTGAGAATTGTCAGTCCACTCCCTTTCTATGTACTTGATTCTATTCTATTCACCAGTTTATTCTGTTCATCAGGGTTTTTTTTATTCACTTGATTTTTAGGTTCACTTGTTGATAGATAAGTATTTGTTGTTCATAAATTTTTATCTTTACTTTTTCTTTTTCTTCCTCTTCTCAAAGGATACCTTTCAGCATTTCATATAATACTGGTTGGGTTGTGATGAACTCTTTTAGCTTTTTCTTGTCTGTGAAGCTCTTTGTCTGACCTTCAATTCTAAATGATAGCTTTGCTGGGTAAAGTAATCTTGGTTGTAGGTTCTTGCTGTTCATCACTTTGAATATTTCTTGCAACTCCCTTCTGGCCTGCAAAGTTTATGTTGAGAAATCAGCTGACAGTCGTATGGGTTCCCCCTTGTAGGTAACTGACTGCTTTTAAGATTCTCTGTTTGTCTTTTGCCCTTGGCATTTTAATTATGATGTGTCTTGGTGTGGCCCTCCTTGGATTCCTTTTGATTGGGATCCTCTGCGCTTCCTGGACTTGGAAGTGTATTTCTTTCACCAGGTAGGGGAAGTTTTCTGTCACTATTTCTTCAAATAGGTTTTCAATATCTTGCTCTCTCTCTTCTTCTGGCACCCCTATAATTCTGCTGTTGGTATGCTTACAGTTGCCCGAGAGACCCCTTACACTTCTTCATATTTTTGGATTCTTTTTTCTTTTTGCTTTTCTGGCTGGGTGTTTTTTGCTTCTTCATATTTCATATCTTTGACTTGATTTTTGCAATCCTCCAGTCTTCTGTTGGATCTCTGTATATTCTTCTTTATTTCAGACAGTGTATGCTTAATTTCTAGCTGGTCCTTTTCCATAACCTCGAGGATCTCACTAAATTTATTGTCAGTCTCTAAAATATTCTTGAAAAGCCTTATAACCGTGGTTTTGAACTCTATATCCAGTCGTTTGCTTTCCTCCATTTCTGTCATTTGTGACCTGTTTCTTTGTCTTCGCATTTTGGCTGCTTCCCTGTGTTGATAGAGTGGCTTTCTGTGCCAGGTGTCCTATAGGGTCCAGTGACTCAGTCTCCTCAATTACCTGAGGTAGATACTCTTGGTGCACCACTTTTTGGCTTTGTGCACAGTCTTGTTGTAGCCCAGCCTTGATTGTTGTTGATATCACTGAGAGGAATTGATCTCCAGGTCACTTGGCTGTGAGAATCAGCTGTGTCTATTGTGGGAGAACGTCTATGCTGGAGATGCCCTTATGGGGTCAGACTTGCTCTAGTGGGGCTTTGGTGCCCACTGAGTCTGCCCCCTGAGTGTGTCCCTGATGAGTCTGAGGAGTTGTAGACTGGGTGGTCCCACTTTGACCACTGGGTTCACTGTCTCTTGGAACTCTAAGGAGATGCAATTTTAGCTTCTGCTTGAGGTTTCCCAGCCTTTTATATGAAAAAGCCTCTGCGCACAGCTTGGGTGGGGCGGGGTCTTGGGTAATCTACAGGGTGGAGCAACCAGCTGTGAGTGATTCTCAGCCCTGCCCTAAGAGGCTCCGGGTTGCAGTGACCCTCCGCCCCACTAAGAGAGAGCTGCTCTGGAGATTCTCCCAGTGCAAGACGGTGCCAGACAGTGCCAGACAGTCCAGCTCCTTCCCGTATAAGTCTGAGTCCCCAGAAATTTGCCTGGAACTGGAGTTCAGAGCCATCAGGAGCTTGTGCTTCCCTCTGGTACAAAATGCTGCCAGCCTTCTCCGCAAGCCCCTTTGTGCGCACCTCTGTACCTCTGCACTTTACTTCTGCACCTCCTCTGAGTCTCAGTCTCTTTCTAGTTGTAGAATTTCACTCAGCCAGCCTTCCTGTGGGTCTGGGTGGTGTCCGTTTTTTTCTTTTTTGTTGTAGTTTTGAAATAGTTGTGCAAGGCAGTAATTTCTGGTGTTTCCTCATGCCGCCATCTTGGTTTCTCCCTGGACTATTTCTTGAAGAACCCTCAGAAGTGGAACTACGGTTCCCCATTCAAAATCTATTGGTACCCTAACTTTTAATACACAAAAAATTCAGTGAAAGATTCTTGTCTCTGTACCTTTCCCCTTTTTATGTTTCCCTAAAGGAAATGAAGTGGAAACTGGACTTATTCATTCTTCAGGGCCAGTTAAAATGAAGTTACACTCAGATAAGTATTTTCCCAAATCTTCTTAATACGTCTTGTGAACACTATTACTATGCTCCACATCATAACATCAATCTTGCAACAAATTGTTCTAATCCACTGACCCGTTTTCAAATCTGCTTGTATACTGAAGACATTTTGGTGCAGAGGACAATGCTCAACCAACTGAGCCATATCAGGCCAGGGCCCTGTCTGATCATTTTTCACGAGAGGACTGGTACATGGATTCATGCACCTGTGTGGTCCCTTGGCCTGGCCTGCGGGCATTAGGCTGAAACCAGCAGTCAGACATCCCTCGAGGGATATAGCAGTGCTTGAAGTGACAAGTGATCAGTGAGGAGCCTGAGCCTGGGCCCAACCGCACACCGTTCCCTCTCATCTCATGCGCTCAACCTGGCCTTGCTGCACCTGCAGCTGCCTCTCAGTAGGCTCACTATACTCCTCTGTGGTCTCCACGCACCATCCCAGTGTGATATGGACTCATGCCCTGTGAGGCCCTATGCTGGTCTCATCCTGGTCCTGGTCGGGATGGACCAGGGGGAAGGGTGTGCAGGGGGAGTGTCTGTAGGAGAGGCTCACACTGCCGCAGCTGAGCTTACCAGACATGAGCCCTGTGCTCACCAGACATGGTTCCTGTTGATAAGCTGAGCAGCACTCCTGTTGTGAGAGCATACTGACCACCAGGAGGCAGCTCCTGCAGTTCAGCGTCTGCCCCCTGTTGTTCCGTGTGCATCATAGCTGCTGATCAAATGGTCGAATGGTCCCTTAAGTTTTTTTTATATATAGACTATAGGCCTGGTGCATGAAATCTGTGTACTGGGAAACTCAGCCCAGCCTTCACCCTCTCAATCTGGGACCCCTTGGGGAACATCTGACTGTCAGTTTAGGCCCAATCCCACCTAAACCGGCACTTGGACTTCCCGCTCACAATCCAGAACTGCTTGCCTGCCTGCCTGCCTGATTGCCCCTAACTGCTTCTGCCTGCCAGCCTGATCACCCCCTAACCACTCCCCTGCCAGCCTGATTGATGCCTAACTGCTTCCCTGCTGGCCTGATTGCCCGCAACTGCCCTCCCCTGCTGGCCCAATCATCAGTAACTGCCTTCCTTTGCTGGCCCCATTGCCCCCACTGTCCTCCACTGCTTGCCAGATCACCCCAACTGCCTTCCCCTATTGGCCTGGTTGCTCCTAACTGCCTTCCTCTGCAAGCCTGGTCCCTCCCAACAACCATCCCCTGCAGGCCTGATAGCCCACAACTGCCCTCCCCTGCCAGCCCTGTTGTGGTGGCCATCTTGTGACTACATAGGGGCAGCCATCTTGAGTGAAGGCGTGATGGTCAATTTGAATATTGCCTCTTTATTATATTGGATGGTTCTTATGTCTATATTAATGCCATTGAAGTTCTCACTAAGTTTCTTGAGCATCCTCGTAACCATTGCTTTGAACTATGTGCTGGTAGCTTGCTTGTCTCTATTTCATTTAGTTTTTCTTTTCCTCTGAGGATTTCTCTTGTTCACTCATTTAGGGCATGTATTTGTATCTGTGCATTAGGAAGATCTGCTATGCTTTCCGGACTTAGTTTGATGGCCTAATGTAGCAGGTGTCTTGTGGGGCTCAGTGGCACAGACTGCCTGATCACCTCAGCTATGTGCTCCAAGAATGTCCTCTGGGTGGTTTATGTGAACCTTCTTGTAGTGTCTTTTTGTTTGTTTTGTTTTTCTTAATCCTCACTTGAGGATATTTTTTTCATTGCATTTTCAAAGAGAGGGGAAGGGAAGGAGGGAGAGAGAGAGAGAGAGAGTGAGAGAGAGAGAGAGAGACAGGTGAGAAAGACATATTGACTGATTGCCTCCTGCATTCACCCTGACCAGGGGCAGGGAGGGAACCTGCAAGCCAGGTATGTGCCTTTGAAAGGGACTCAGACCAACAACCCCTTGGTATGTGGACCCATGCTCTAACCACTGGAAACACTGGCCAGAGCTAGTTGAGGCTTTAAAAAAATATGGTTTTTTTAAAGTTGATTTTTTTTTTTTTTTATAGAGAGAGAAACAATCAGTTGGCTGTTTCCTATAGGCCCCCACAGGGGATTGAGCCTGCAACCCAGTTATGGGTCATGATCGGGTATCAAACTAGCCACCTTTAGGTGCATGGGACAACACTCAGCCAACTGAGCCACACTAGCCAGGGTTGTAGTTAAATTTGGTTGCTACTGGCCTGTCAGGGTGTTGCCTGTGTGGCTATGAAGATAGACTTTGCATTGTAGGAGTTTCTGTGCAGGGCTTGACCCCACAAAGCTGAACTAGCCTTACAGGGTCTGCTGTCTGCTGGATCTCTCTTCGTGTGTGCCATTTGTGGAGAGAATTGGGGCATGCTCTGACATTGTCTGAATCTGCCCCCTGGGTGAAATGGGTCTGGAGCCATTTGCGAAGGACTCCAGTGCAGGTTAATGTTAGGCACTGCCTGTAACTAGCTCTGTGCTAGCTATTTGAATCTACAGAGCAAGCCACAGTTTGTGGCTACCTCTGCTGGGCCTGGGTATGTGTCAGAGAGGCCACATTTGCTGTGCACCAAGGCCAGTTTCCACCTGCATCAAGCCCAGAGGCAGGTCAGAAAAAGACCCCAACTTCCTGAAATCCACCTCCACCTGCAAGCTGCCTGGTAGGTTCAGTCACTGAATGAGCCGCTGGTGACGTGCTAATTGTGTGAAGTAGGTTCCCAGTGGTTCCCAACACAGGGGCAAGCAGTGTTCATCAGATTGAAACTCAGTGCCAGAGTTTAAACTCAGTGCCAGAGTCGGCACTGAGGCTACTCAGCAACAATCTCATGGTACACCCAGGTCAGCCACCACTTGCCCTGTGCAGATCTTTATGGTTGGGAAGGACCTCAGGGAGTTGTCAGGGTGAGGCCAGCAGAGTTCATCAGGCTCAAACAGGCCAAGATTTGGCCCTATGGAGGGATGGCTCTGCACAGGAGTGCTAGTGCCCTTTGGACACGTGAGAAAGAAATGAGAACTTCCAGAGCCAGAAACTCAGTTTTCCTGAGTCTGCCTGGACATTCTGGAGATTTGTCTGCACCACAGGACCAGGCTGGCCACAGCCTGCTGACAATACTGCAGAGTGTCAGCTAAGCAGGCCTAGGTCGCTGGCAGGGAGGAAGATGAAGCTAGAGGTTCTCCCATTGAGGGGCAGGGCTCCACCGCTCTGGCATGTTCAGGCCAGGGCCCTCTGCTCTAGCTCTCCAGGGTAGGGCATGGCTGCTCTGGCCCATGGGGCCACTGTTTTGGACTACAGGAGGCAGGGTGTTGCTGCTTTAACCAGCTGGGCTGCATCTGTGGCCCATGGAAAGCAGGGCTCTGTTGCTCTGTTAAGCGGTGTGAGAGAATGGAAATGGACTTTGTCTCAGAGACATACAACTCAATCTCTGACTCTGAGTTTTCCCTCAAGATCCCTTCAAGAAAGTCTACTTTGCAGGCTCAGGCAACAGACTCCTCAGCAGGGTGTGAGCTCCGCAGGGAGTCTGGGGC
The DNA here is from genome assembly GCA_004026665.1 of Murina feae. Lineage (NCBI taxonomy): Eukaryota > Metazoa > Chordata > Mammalia > Chiroptera > Vespertilionidae > Murina > Murina feae. Next base: position 20,254 of record PVJC01012864.1, read on the forward strand.
GAGTGCAGTTTTCTGTCTGATGTAGCTTGAAGGGTAGTGTTTGATGGTGTCTGTGGGAGGTGCAGGAAAGTGACAGCCTGGGGACCCTGGTGGCTGTTCCTTCAGCTTTCTCCCCAGAGCCATACAGCCTCATGTACCTTTGAAAGACTCTGCTGAAGCCTAGGGGGAATGGTTCCAAATGAGATTTTGTGTACTGGCTCTTTAAGAGGGCACCTGAGTTTCCAGCAGACTATTCCTGGCATGTATAATCCCTGCTGATTTTCACAGCCAGATGGTATTTGGGCGCCTCTTTCCAGTCCTGGTGCTCTGCAATGAAGGGCCCAGCATGGGGCTGAGATTCCACATTTTCAGAGGAGAACTATACAGCTGGGATATCCACCCAGATCTTTTGCTATTGCATATGAGTGTAGGGCCAGCCCCTTTTGAGTCTCCCCACTTCCTACCAGTGTAGATGTGGCTTCTTCTATAAATCCTTGCCCATGAGACTAGTCTCATGGTTATTGAGGTTAATTGTTTTATAGTTTAATTAGAGGCCCAGTGCACAAAAATTTGTGCACTCAGGGGGGAGGGTGGTGTTCCTCAGCCTGGCCTGTGCCCTCTTGGAGTCTGGAAACCCTCAGGGGATATCCACCTGCTGGCTTAGGCCTGCTCCCCAGGGAATCGGTGATAAGCTGGCAGTCAAACATTCTTCTGGCAGCCCGGGAGCCCTCGGGGGATATCCACTTGCCAGCAGGAAGCAGGCCTAAGCTGCAGTCTGACATCCTTAGCGCTGCTGAGGAGGCAGGAGAGGCTCCCACCACCACAGCTCTACTGGCAGCCGGCAGCCTGGCTTGTGGCTGAGCAGAGCTCCCCCTGTGGGAGTGCACTGACCACCAGGGGCAGCTCCTGCATTAAGCATCTGCCCCCTGGTGGTCAGTGTGTGTCATAGTGACTAGTCATTTCCAGTTGTTCTGCTGTTAGGGTCAATTTGCATATTATCCTTTTATTACATAGGTTAGAGGCCTGGTGCATGGTTGGGGGCCGGCTGGTTTGCTCTGAAGGGTGTCCCAGATCAAGGTAGGGGTCCTTGCTGGGGTGCCTGGCTAGCCTGGGTGAGGGCCTGGATGAGGGACTGAGGGCTGTTTTCAGACTGGCCACACCCCCTTCAGGGTAGGGGTCCTTGCTGGGATGCCTGGCCAGCCTGGGTGAGAGGCTGAGGGCCCTTTTCAGGCTGGCCAAGTCCCCAGCAGGGACCCTCACCTCATGAGTGTGGGGCCAGCCTGGGTGAGTGGCTGATGGCTGTTCGCAGGCTTGTCACAGCCCCCATTCAACCAAGCTCCCAGCAAGGCTGGCTGGAAGCAGGTATCTGGGGTTTATTTATCTTCTATAATTGAAACTTTGTTACCTTGAGCAGAGGCCATAGCCAGCCTAGGCAGGCAGCTTCCTCCATCGCTGGGGTAAGGAAGCCTCCTGTTTGCTCTAGCTCTCTGGTTGCTGGCCGCCATTTGGGTTGGGCAATTTGTATATAGTTGCTCTGATTGGCTGGTGGGCATGGCTTGAAATGTAGCAGAGTGACACAATTAGCATATTACTCTTTTATTAGATTAGAATATAATTCCGGTTGGGACCTGGCAGGAGATGAGTGTAACTTCCACCTACTTCTCTGCCATCTTCTTTTCTGGTCACATTTTTAAAAAAGTATTTGTAGCATGTGATTAAGATTTTAAATTAATGTATGAGACAATTCTTTATCTCTTCACCAAATGTATTTGCTTTCCTCTCTTCACTGGAGGTAAATAACATTTAGCTCTCCAGGGTAGGGCATACCTCCACTCAGATGTTCAAGTTATGAAGTCTGACATTTTTCTGATTTCTGTCTTTACTCATTCTCAGTTAAAATCCAGCAAATAATCTTCTAAGTCTTACTGCAAATTTGCCCGACTTTGGAAATTTTCTCCTAACTTTCCACATATTTTCTTTGCCTGAAATGAGGTGAGCTGTCTGATTACTTTAATTTTGATTGATTCTTCAAAAATTCCACTTGAAAAGCCTGTGCTAATTATCATACCCACCTTATATGAAAATACCCAGTAACTACTCAAAGAGAGTCAGGAAGCTTTGCCTAGAAAGAAGTGATAAACATTTATTCAAGAATCGGAGGGTTTGCAAATGAGAAACATAAGTAGGCAATACCGAGAGTGTTCTGAAGAAGAAAAAGAGATGAGTTTTTATAGTAAAAGGCCCATTCATTTTTTTTTCCCCGATGCAATCACAAAGAGCCTTTATTTGACCTAGCTCGAGCTCAATCCCACACACACTCACCGAAGCAGTGGTAGGGCGGGGAGAGAGAATGAGTTCCAACAGAACAAAAGGTTTTATAGGGGGTCTAGGGGCAGTTGGTGAGGTAATGCTCATGGTCTCTCCTGCTGATTGGTTGAGGGAATGGCCAGGGTTTGGTTGCACAGGGGGCAGGATGCAGTTAGTTCCTCTGCATCCCTATTGGCTGGTTTGAGTCAGTCACCACTCTTTCATTCTCCTCTGGTTTTATGTACATGAGTCAAATCATTGACTTTTCTGGGTCATTGCTGATTTGCAAATATATTCCTTTCCCCCGAGGCCCTGAAGGGAGTATTCTGTTTATCTACCCTTCCCCCAAAGCCTCCTGCCCTCCTGCAAGACAGGGCCTGACATTCCTTGCAAGACCAGCTTCCTCCTCATTCCCCTCGCCTTGTGCATTTGGTAGTAGAGTCATAACATGCTACAGGCTGATAACCACTAGGACAAAGAATAGTTATGATTATTCCTGTCAAGCAGATGACCTTGCTGCGTGGGATAGAGCTTCCTTCTCTGTGTCCTACATATGAGGAAAAGGGGCTGAACTGGTTCCTTCCCTAGAGGCACCCTCTGTAGCAGGGGGGGAAGGGGGGCTTCCCACACCCTTGCCAGGTCCTCTGACCTTGACAGGTCTGAGTTGCATCCTGAGCAGGATCCGGGCCTCACCCTCTGAAAGACCAGCCCCCCAACCTGGGGCTCTCCCTGGGCGCCAACAGGTGCTCCTCTTGGAGGGCCGACAGGTTCAGCAACATGTGGCCCCGGGCGGTCAGTCAGGGAGGGGGCCCGGGCACTGGTGTTGGGGCAGCTCTGCAGGTGACGCTGGAGGTCTCGGGCTCTGCGCCTCCACCCTGTCCCTGGGGTCCCTGGTGCCCCGTCCGACTGCTTGCTGGGATCTTGCAGAAGCATCAGAAACACCTCCTCTAAGGTGGTATCTGCGACTCTGCAGCTTGCCAGGCACAGGCAGTGCCAGTTCTGCTCCAGCGCCTGGAAGAGCCCCTTGACGTGGGCTTAGTCAGCATCCTTGGGGAGGATGTAGCTCAGCATGCGCCCGCTGTGGTCCCTGAGAAACGCTTGTGGGACCTTAGGTCTGCATTAGGGCCCGTGGTGCAAGCTGCATCCTGCAGGCTGTCCAACTCCAGAGCGGAAAGTTGCTTCGTGTCAGGCAGAGGCCTTGGCTGTAGGCCTCAGTCCGGATGAAGGAGCCGGCCCTGCTGCAGGACAGCCACGTGGTCACTCAGCGTAAAAGACTCAGTCTTGAAAAGAATCAGACCTGCCCTGGCCAGGAGGCTCGGTTACTTGGAGCATCCTCTTGTGCACCAAAATGCTGTGGGTTTGATTCCAGGTTGGGGCACATCCTAGGCTGCAGATTCAATCCCCAGTCAGGGTGTGTACGGGAGGAAACCCATCAGTGTTTTCCCCTCACATCCATGTTCGTCTCTGTCTCTTCTCCCTCCCTCCCTCCCTTATCTCTCTCTCAAATCAATGAAAACACATCTTAGGACGAGGATAAAAGAAATTGGTCTGAGGTGGTGATTCTGAAAAGAGCAGTGCTTTGAAGACTGATTGTTAGTTGGTCTGGACTTGAACATTCTTTCCTTAGTCATTCAGGTATTAATCACATGGTTATCTGGATGTTTGCTGTACATCTACATATTAATGCAGGACTAGAAAGTTCAAAAGATAATTATAAGAATAAAATCATTTTCTCATGACACCATTTTCTTTTTTTTTGTAATGTAGCAGCTTGACTATAGTGACTCCATTGTATATCTTAAAAAGATATATTTTTATTGATTTCAGAGGGAAAGGGAGGGGGAGAGAGGGATGGAAACATCAATGATGAAAGAGAATCATTGATTGCCTGCCCCCTGCACACCCCACACTGGGAATTGCCCCACACTGAGGATCAAATCTACAACTTGGGCATATGCCCTGTCAGGGAATTGAACCGTGATACTCAATGCACTGAGCCACGCCAGCCAGGCCCATTTATTTGTTTACCCTAATTCTCACTAATATATTAGTCACTTCTCTAGAAAATGAGGCAATCATCATCATTGTTATTATTTGTAATTTAATCTTCACTAGTGAGAGTAAGCATAGTTTCACAGTTGACAGAATTCTTAATTCTGTAAACTGTTCTACCTATGTATTTTGCTAATTTTCTCTTGCACAATAATTTTATAATTTAGTTCAAAAGCTTTGTGTATCACACATTATTTTTTAATGTGGCTTGAAAACATTCGCTCTTGGCTTGGCATTACAATAAAGGTTGGCACAGCTGCTAAGTACAGTTTACATTAGGAACTACTAAGATAGCCCCAGCCGGCTCAGTAGATAGAGAGTCAGCCTGTGGCCTGAAGGGTCTCAGGTTCGATTCTGGCCAAGGACACATGCCTGTGTTGCAGGCTCACACCTCAGTAGGGGGTATGCAGGGAGCAGCTGATCAATGATTCTCTCTCATCCTTGATGATTCTAGCTCTCCTTCTCCCTTCCTCTCTGAAATCAATAAGGAACAGTATTTTAAAAAGAGAACTACTAGGATATGCACAGCATGTGTTCACCAGAACTTTTACTTCCTTAGGCTGAATAAATATTTACAAGTAAACACAACTTGAGGTATTTTTCTATTTCCTTCCTTCTCTAGGTCATAAACTCATAAAGAGATTCTGAAGAAATACTGAACTGAGATTTATCATGTACTAAATATCAATGCTGAATTCTGAGAATTGCTACATCATTTTTATTTTAAAACAAGGAAGAGAAGACATTAAACAAATGGTGATAAAATCATTATGAAGCATAGACAATAAGCAAGGCATGGGAATACACAGTATATACACAAGATAAAATCCCTGTCCTGAAACTAATATAATGTTATGCCTCAATTATCCTTAGCAAAGGAAAGAAAGAAGAAGAGAAAGAAGGAAAGACTAAGGGAAAGACAGGAAACCATTATAGACGTCAATATTTTCCCTTGTGGGCAGGCCTTGTTAAGGAGCACAGATTGCTTGGAGCATATTTTATCATGATCACTTTTCCCTCCCTGTGTTTGGAAGCACAAGGGGATTTTCTCTGACCTCCATAGTGAAAACCCAGCAGCGTTACTGGAAGTAGAAACACCCCCAAACAAACATCTCTAAATCCAAATCTTTTTATTTTCATCTCATTTGAAAGTCTTCTCAGTGAAATTGTTAGAAAGAAGGCGAGCCCCCAAACCAGGTGCGGTGGTAGAACACAAAGGATCCTCACAAAGGCGCCCACTGCAAGGCAAACACCTTTACTCCCTGCAGGAGGGTGAGCACGCACGGGGTCTGGGAGCATGCACACATTACGGGTGGTCCGCTCAGGGTTTTATCCCTGACGCATGCCATCTGTCCCTCACTGTTGATTGGTCAGAGCTTAGGCTCCCATTCTTGTGTGATTGGCTAATTTAAAGGTTAAAGGAAGGGGTTGACCTTTGTGGTTTCAACATGGTCATTGCCTAAACTCCCTTCTTTGACATAAAAGATGACTTGTTTATTCTCACAACTCCTTCCTTTATGTTGTTTTTCTTATAATGTATGCTTATTATGATTTAATATATAATGATTTTATTACGTTGCACAAGTTTAACACTTTAGCTCTCTTATATTGTTATTTGTTAAAATTTAAATTATTTTTTGGAATTTAAAAAAGTATATTTTAATAATTAATGTGTATGCATGCTTTAAATAAATAGTTATAGTTCAAGGATGAGAGAATCTAAACAAATGTATGATTAGCACCAGTATTTAAGTTTCTGATTTTAATATTAGTGTGATATAGCATTATTAGTAACCATGCTGCATTGAAACATTAATGGTACAATCTGAGTCATGATTTGTTAAATATTGTACTCCAGACCCCCAGGATATTTAAGGTGGTCATGAAGTTAGCATAGTGTAGGCAAGTATGTATGCATAAATACTCATGGGCAGCCTCTTGTATAAATTGCTGTTTAGCAATACACAAACTGCCTCAAAGATTTATGCTTACAAGGTAGATGTTCCATTATACTAATACAACCCCATGTCCTGAAAATATGGGCACCCTTTAAAACAATTTTGTTAACCATTAATAGTATGACTGAGAAATAGTAAGAACCTACTTTAAAAGCAAAAAACTTTAATCAGTATAGTGCATTATTGATTCAACATATTTTCCATGGAACAGACCAATCACTCAATTGCAGACTCCTTCATACCAGCCGTCATCATTCTTCTTTATTACATAAACTAGGGGCGCAGTGCAAGAAATTTGTGCATGGGGGGCGGGGAGGCAGTCCTTCAGCCAGACCTGCACCCTCTCCAATATGGAGTTCTTGGGGACTCTCACAATCCAGGACCTCTGGTTCTTAACTGCTAACCTGCCTGCCCTAACCACTCTGCCTGCCTGCCTGCCTGATCCCCGTAACTGCCCTCCCCTGCCAGCCTGGTCACCCCTATTAACTTTCTCTTTTAATCTTATCTCCTTCATGCACAATTGTATTTGACTTCCTTATTGGCTTCTTCCTCTCACACAATTTTTCTCCTTTATGTAACACTTTTCCTACTGACTCATCATTTATAAACTTTTCTTTCATCCTTATTTCCTACTTCTGTTCCATCATCATTCTTCCCATTTTTCTACTACCTTCCTTCCCTTCCCACATTCCTTCTTTCCTTTATCTTTACCCCTGCCCACCCTCCCCTTTTCCTTCCTTCCCACCTTAATTTTTTTCTTCACTTCCTCCCTCTGACCTGCTTTGTTCCCTCCCCCATTCCTTCCTTCTTCTCATTCTCCTTTTAAGCTCTACCAGCTCCCCCTTTAAGACTTTTCTTCCCTCCCTCTCTTTCTCTCATCCTACCTTCGCCATACATTCTTGTCTACTTACTGCCACCGTCATCTTGGCTGGGCTAATTTGCATACAGTGGCTCTGATTGGCTGGTGGGTGTGGCTTAGGCATCCCAAAGAAACGGTCAATTTTAATATTATGCTTTTATTATATTAGACTAGAGGCCCAGTGCACAAAATTCATTTACTGTTAGGGTCCCTAGCCTGGCTGGCCATCAGGGCCAATTGGGCCTTCCAGCTGCCAGCCAGGGCCTTCCTTCTGGCTGCTGGCCTGGGGCCTTTCTTCATTCCATGCTGCCCCTGGTGGTCAGAGCACATTATAGCAAGTAATCTAACTCCTAGTCTCCTGGTTGTTCTCCTGAGGGGACACTTTCCATATTAGCCTTTTATATAGATAGATGATTGCACCCTCCATAAAAGACAGCTCATCATCCTTGTCTTTTGTATAATCATATATTGCCACAACTTTCTCAATATCATTCTTAGGGGCCCAAGCAGGATCCCCATCTGTATACAGGCCATTATACTGAACTACTGCAGCTTTCTCATCTTCATAATCTACTGGAGAGGGTGGTGGCGGAGGTGGAGAGTCATCAAACATGGGAATGTCATCTGGTGGAGGTGGTGGTGGTGGAGTAGGACTATCAGCAACTGATCCAATAGTGGGTGGTGAAGGTGTAGGCAGTGCAATGGGGATGCCTATACTGTTGCTTCCATGGTTTTCTCAACTTCCACTTCCCCATTCCTCCCACTGTGTGTCCTCGGTCTCTGATTTAAAGAAGCTGTCCACCTGGGCTATGCTGACTTCCAAGCCTAGCAGGCCTGGTCATGTAGTCATGGGAACTGTTGGAGGTTTAACAGGTTCTAGGGCTTTGTAAGGCGTATTCTGTCCCAACGTTCCCCGTCCTGACATGGGAGGACTTTGTGGTTCCTGAGTATTTGTGGTTCCTGACGATTTGTTCTCGACAGTGTGCCAGTTCTTGCAGGCTGGTTATTTCCATGCTTGACACCAGGGCCCACATCACCCAGAACTGTGTAGTCAACGGGTTTTGGAATATACCTTACAGGGCACTCCGTTTTTGCAGGCGGTATTATTTTGTGAGTTCTTGATGTATTCTTATTTGTTGTCAAAATACCAATCTCTCTTCAAGCCACTTTCTCTTCTTGAATGTCCAGCATCTGTGAGATATGATTGATGGAAGACTCCATTCTCCGAAGCTGAGAGGCTTGGATGTCCAGCGATTGTACATTGTTGGCCAATGTATTTATTTGATAAGCAGCACTGGCTAGGGATTGGGTTGTGTAGGCTTTGGTTTCTTCTAAAGTTTTTCTTTTGTCTGTAGTCTGTATGTAGTTGTTCTCACAGTAGTCTGCCACCTGGGTCAGGTTCTGGTAACTCTCTACCAGTGCCCTCTTGCCAGTCGGGATTTTCTCCTCTAGTAACATCTGCAGTTCTGCCATTTTCCACCCCTCCGCATCGCTTCCTCTCACGTTAGAGAGACAGAGGCTGCAAGGTCTGTGAGACTCCAAGCACTTGGCATCCTGGACACATAATACCTACCTGTGCTCCCGCCCCTAAAATTTAAATTCTTTATTGTTGAAAGTATTATATATGTCTCCTTACCCCACCCCCATTGACCTCTCTGAGGCCACTCCCTCCCCCAGCACATGCCCTTGCACCCCTAGTGTCTGTGTCCATTGGTTATGCTTACATGCATGCATACAAGTCCTGTGGTTGGTCACTTACTCCCAACTCCCATCCTCCTTGCCTTCCCTCAGAGGTTTGACGATCTGTTTGAGGCTTCTATGTCTCTGGGATCTATTTTTCTTTATCAGTTTATGGAGTTCATTATGTTCCACAAATGGGTGAGATCATGTCATATTTATCTTTCTCCAACTTGCTTATTTTGCTTAGCATAGTGCTCTCCAGGTTCATGCTGTTGCAAATGGTAAGAATTCTTTCTTTTTAAAAAAATATTTTTATTGATTTCATAGAGGAAGGGAGAGGGAGAGAGAGATAGAAACATCTATGATGAGAGAGAATGTCTGTTTGGCTGCCTCCTGCACACCCCCTACTGGGATGTAGTCCACAGCCCACGGGCATGTGTCCTGGACCTGAGTGGAACCCGGGCACCTTAGGTTCTCAGGCCAGTTCTCTATCCACTGAGCCAAACTGTCCAGGGCAAGGGTTCTTCCTTTTTTACAGTAGTGTAGTATTCCATTGTATAGATGTATCACTGTTTTTAAAATCCACTCATCTTCTAAAAGGCACGTAGGCTGTTTCCAAATCTTAGCTTTTGTAAATTGTGCTGCTATGAACACTGGGGTGCATATATTTTTTCTGATTGGTGTTTCTGATTTCTTGGGGTATATTCCTAGAAGTGGGATTACTGGGTCAAATGGAAGTCCCATTTTTAATTTTTTGAGGAAGCTCCATACTGTTTTCCACAGTGGCCACACCAGTCTGCATTCCCACCAGCAGTGTATGAGTGTTCCTTTTTCTCCGCATCCTTTCCAGCACTTGTCGTTTGTTGATTTGTTGATGTTAGCCATTCTAACAGGTGTGAGATGATACCTCATTGTCATTTTGATTTGCATCTCTTGGATGATCAGTGACATTGAGCGTTTTTTTATATGGTTCTTGGCCTTCTGTATGCCCACTTTCAAAAAGTATCTATTTAGGTCCTTTGCCCATTTTTTGATTGGGTTGTTTATTTTTCTTTTTGTTAAGTTGTATGAGTTCTGTTAAATTTTGGAGATTAAACCCTTATTCTATGCACCATTGGCAAATATGTTCTCCCAAGCAGTGGGCTTTTTTTGTTGCTTTGTTGATTATTTCTTTTTCTGTGCAGAAGCTTTTTGTTTTGATGTAGTCCCATTTATTTATTTTCTCCTTAGTTTCCATTGTCTTAGGAGCTATATTGGTAAAGATATTACTATGAGATATGTCTGATGTTTTGCTGCCTATGGATTCTTCTAAGATTTTTATGGTTTCCTGTCTTACGTTTAAGTCCTCTACCCATTTTGAGTTTATTTTTGTGTATGGTGTAAATTGGTGGTCTGGTTTCATTTTTTTGGATTATATGTCCAATTTTCCCAGCATCACTTATTGAAGAGACTGTCTTGATTCCATTGTATGCTCTTGCCTCCTTTGTCAAATATTAATTGAGCATAATGGCTTGGGTCAATTTCTGGGTTCTTGCTTCTGTTCTATTGGTCTCTACATCTGTTCTTGTGCCAGTACTAGGCAGTTTTGAGAAGAGTCATATAGCTTGATATCTGGTATTGTGATGCCTCCAACTTTGTCCCCCTTTTCTTACTTAACTCTTTTCTTCAAACTCAGCTAGTATTCATTGACTTTCATGCTCTGTGGTATCTAATAGGAGGAGATTATTTTGCCATTTGGTCAATGTGGTTTCAGTTAACCTTTGGATAAGATCCCTCATCCATCACATTACTGTAACTTCTAACTCGATCATCAAAGAGGTGAATATAGATACCATCATTCTATTTTCTGAACCATTGCTCTAGTAAATTGGAGAAAGGATCTTCAATTCCAGGATTCTTAGCTAACTCATTAGTTAGAGTTATTAATCCCTGTAGGGCCTTAGTGATGGTTCCATCTGGAGCTGTGTTGTCAGAGATGAATGTACAACACTGGCCCCCCAACATTACACATACTCCTTCTTTTTCTGCCAGAATCATATCCAAGGCCAACCTATTCTCTCATGTCAACCTGCTGTTGGCATCTAGTTGTTCAGCTATTCCTTTAACTGCATCTTGTGTATAGGTAACAATCCTTTATTGGTTATAGTAAATATAATTAATCCAACCTCACTCTTGATTGGTCAGTGTTTAGGCTCACATTCTTGTGAGATTGGCTAATTTAAAGGAAAAAGGGAGGGGTTGACCTTTGCCGTTTCAAAATGGTGGTTGCCTAAACTCCCTTGTTTGACTGAAAAGATTACTTTTTTATTCTCACATATATGATTCAACCCTGTCTCTGCTTAATTGGCTCAAGTAGTGACAGGCAGCACGCAGATCCATTGATTGTCCAGTTATGGAAAGAAGGAAGAAAGGGAGGAAGGAAGGAAGGATGGACCAGCCCATCTCAAATGATTGTCTCTCTGCTAGAAACAAAACTTTCAGAAAAAAATTGATAAACAATTACATTTACATTTTTTTTTAAATTCAGAAAAATTTAAATCTAAAGCTTCTTTTCCTAAAGGAACCCTGCTGGTGGATATATATATATATATATATATATATATATATATATATATATATATATATATATATATATATATGATTTCCAGATTTAAAATAAGGTTATTTAATTACAATAAAGTGTTATAAATGTTATACTCTACATATTTTCACAACCTACTTTAAAAAATAACAAAACTCATTTTACCACCTGGGAATCTTAATGATGGAAAACATTCTGATTTAATTTTTTAAAATATATTTTATTGATTTTTTACAGAGAGGAAGGGAGAGGGAGAGAGAGTTAGAAACATTGATGAGAAAGAAACATTGATCAGCTGCCTCCTGCACACTTCACACTGGGGATGTGCCCACAACCAAGGTACATGCTCTTGACCGGAATCTAACCTGGGACCTTTTAGTCCACAGGCCGACACTGTATCCACTGAGCTAAACCGGTCAGGGCAATTTGTTTTTTATTTATTCTTTTATAAACTTTAACTTTTTAAATGGCTCCTAAATGTTATTAATTTAATGAGCTATAATTTATTTAAAAGTTTATCATGATTAAGTTATAACTTATTAAATTTTATTATTATAAATAATTTTTCATTTTAATGTCCCATGTTGATTGATGTATGTTGGAAGTTGACAATGGGGGTGAAACTTAAAGGCTAAAACTGTTTTTCCAAAAGGTATTTGTATCTTATATTTGGTTTCATTTCCTTAGTCATTCTGAAGATAAGAACCTGGGGAGTGGAGGTGACACAAAGACGTTCTCGACCTCTGTCTCCAAGTCTGCTGAGGCTCAACGTCCATGCTCTCCCCAGACCTCTGGAAGACAGTCCTTGCTTCCAAGAAAACCAATTCTGTGCCATTGTTTAGGTAAGAATAATGTGTATCTTTTGGGTCGGTTTCATGCTATTGTATACATACTTAGCCAATCTGAACACAAGAAACCCCACACCCATCTTTCTTTGCTTTGCTGTGACAATGGGAGGGGTCAAAAGAAAGAATTTTGTGGCTTTTCTAGTCAGGTTTCAATTTGCTATGGGAAAAGCTTAAAGCGATATCAACTGTGAACATATCCCAGCTTTGACAATAGTGTCTAAAAGATGAACGAAGCATCCCACCCCTCCTATCTGTCATGATTTATTCATGGGAGACTGCAAAATATCACCCAAAAAGCCCTGACAAATCTCAGATTTAACAATGATAAAGGACAATCAATTGAAACTTCCTTGTGATGACTTGCAACCTGTATTTACTTAGAGCAATCCTCTCTTTCAGTTCCAAAACTCCCACAAATACCAGGTGAGGTCACATTGGCTGAGTAAGCCTAAAGAATAGCCTTTTCTCCAGTGTCTTTCTCAGGTTATAGCCTTATATTGCTTCCATAACTTGATTCCCATCTAAATAAATACACAAATAGATCACATAAAAATACCTTATAGTTATCACATATACACCAACTCTCTTGAGGATTTTCAGGGGCACAAGCATCTTTGGGAATAATCTTACAGAGGATGCTCAGGGACAGCTGCTATGCAGAGACCCCGAGTGGCTGGGAATGACCCCGTTTGCTGCCCCACATGGCTGAAAGACCTCTATGTCTTCAGAGCCACAGGAAGAAAGAAGCCTCACTGGATGAAATGAACTATTGAGTGTGCAGTAATGAAAACATGATTTTGTGTCAATAATGATTACATTGAATTTGTCCCTGCTTTAAATTCCTATTTCAGGCTTTGAACTTGAAAAGGGTCCTCAGTCCTCCGCCCCAGGTAAAGAATGAAATGTGGTTGAAGTCCCACCACCTATTCCGGTGCCTGTTCTCAGACAGGCCTAGAACCAAAGAACACAGAAATCAGAGTAGAATTTAAGGTCCTCGCAGTTTTCTCTGAGTCTAAAGGAGAATCAGGGCCTCATTTGGATTCACATGAATGCCCAGGGAGATGTGAGACGGTATGGTTGGATTCCAGGTATGTGAGAGAACAATGCACAATTGGCATGGGCAGAGCCAAGGGTCCCGCTGCGGAGTGGAGGTGACACAAAGACGTTCTCTGTCTCTGTCTCCAAGTCTGCTGAGAGTCAATGTCCTTGCTCTCCCCAGACCTCGGAACAGTCCTTGCTTCCAGGAAAACCAGGCCCCTACCACTGTCTGGGTAAGAAGGATGGGTATCTTTTGGGTGGGCTCCACACTACTGTACACATACTTAGTGAGAGGAGGTAAGCTGGCCTTTAAGTCATTCACACACTCACTACTTCACTCTTATTTGTGCATTTTTCCTACTACTCCTTCCTCACCGACAGTTTCCTCACTGAAATTTTTACTGCATCACAAACACATCTTGCTCAAGAACAGGTCCAGACGCATGTAGTCATTGATTCTATTTGTGACGCTCCACCCCTTCTCACGCTGGAAATTTTTCTAAAAGAGGCTTAGAAACTGGAATGAAGCCAGAGGGTGGAGCTTCCAGAAATCATTTATAATCTGCTGCTTGCAGAGCTCATGCACACAACTTAGACACAATTAGGAAGAGCTGCCCAACAGAAGACGCAGCAATGGCAGTGGTACCGGTGAGTTGAAATGGCACAGACTTTAGTAATCCTAGATCCCATAAAGGAAGGAGGAAAGAATGCAAGATTCTTTAAGATGAAAACATTTGGGGTATTTGGTAATTGTGAATGTGTGGAAGAGAGACCCTTGGCATATGATGATGGAATCCTTACGGGGAACTGTGTGTTGACCCTGGGCCAGTGTAATCCAACGCCAGCATTTGGTGGTGTCTGACTGAGTGTGAACTCTATTGAGACACTGTGACTTTGTGTGGGAAGTGGGCAGCTGACTGGAATGAGGGATTGTGTGTGTGGTGCACCTTTGTCTTTATGACTGTGTGTGTGAGTGTGTATTTGTGAGTGCAGCTGGGGCAGAGGTTGTGCAGTTGAGAGTGTTGGCAGGTATGTGATATGGTGAGTCCCATGTCTTTGTGTGATTCTCTCTGTGTATGATAATCTATGACTGGGCGTTTAATTGTGAATGTTTGTGGCTGTGTCTGCATGTCAGTGTTCTCCCCTACATGGTAGTGACTTTTAAGTAACTGTATGTCTTTCCACGAGTATCATTGTGGATCCTGGTGGGCAGAACTGGAGGTCTGGAGGAGAGTGGGTTTCCCAGGACCCCTCCCTGAGCATTAACGAGAGCAGAATGAGTCAGTCCCCAGAGCCTCTTGTCCAGAAGCCTGAGGGAAGGTGAACTCAGACTGTGGGGCACTGGATCTTCTGTCTAGGTCAGCACACAGTGACCCCTGCTCCTGCCTCGGGTCTCCTCCCCCAGCCAGTTCTTCCTCTATCTTAAAAAAAAAAAAAAAAAGGATGAGCAGATCCTGACTCTGGGGAAGGTGGTTGTGGGAATTGGTTTCAGAGAATGGATCACCTGAAGATGGAAGGAACAAAATCAGCTTCAGTCCAGACAAAGCTTACAGTAGATACCAATGGACAATATGTAGATTTTCTTTAATTACTTTCATCAATTACACTCTGCCACCCTGTGTGAAGGTACTGGCTATGTCCTCAGTGACTTGTGCATGTTCCTGAAAGAACATGCATGTCCTTGAAAATTCTGATGCATATATATCCCACACACAGGCGTCTCCTTTTCCATGATCACTGCTCTCTCTTTTAACAAATGTTTTTCATTGGAGTGAATATTTGTATTTTTATAGTTTTATCTTGTTTTTACAGTTTCGGATAGGAAATGTTCAGAGGGTGGTACTTCAGAAAGGGCCCTTCCTTTTGGCTAGGTCACCCCTGTTTAGACCCTATACATACCAGTGATCAAGTTAAAGATTTTACATCTATTAGCTCATCTGTTATTGAGACTCCCTCTGAAGTAGGAATTTCTGATAATCCTTCCTCTACTGAGGAGACCAAGGCAAGGAGATCTCAAGTAATTGGTCTACGGCCTCACTGCTAGTAAGAGGCAAAATTAGAATCCAGGAAGCCTGGTTCTTGAAAGCTTGCTTTCCATGACAATTCTCTCATTTCTTCACGAACACAGGGTCTTGGCTGTTATGAGGTGGGAAGAAGAGGGCCCTCAGAGTTTGTCCTTTGATGTTTACCTTGCTTTGCCACTAGGTGTTGTAGGAGGGGAGACCACACCTGGCTTTGTCCCTCTCATCTGCTCTCTTCTCCCATGGCAGGTCCCATACACAAAACTCTCATCCTTGAACATTGGTTCTTCAGTGACGATCAAAGGGACACCTGCCATGTCTTTCATGTGAGTACTCTATAGCCTATGGTGGGAAAATGAAGAAGTGAGGTTATTGGAGCTCTGGGATCACTTCATACAAGAGTGATACTGAAATGTGTAATTAGCATAATGGTAGCACAATGCAGTTGCAGTTCCTGGAGACCCATCCGATGCCAGTATTAAACCTACAGGTGCATGTCTGTGGGTAAGTGTCGAGATCTGGGGGCTGGGGTCACTAAGCATTGGAACTGAGGTTTATTATCAAGGGACACAGTATTTCTAGGGCATGAAAAGTAGCCCCAGGCCAGTGACTGCTGCTCAGTGTGAGTCCAGGGCTAAGAGATGAGGCATCTCCCCAGCCTTGGCAGGACAAGTTGAAGCAGCCCCACAGGGACAAGTACTGCAGTGTCACCCAGGAAGGCCTTCCCTCCCCCAGGAGGAGTTGGGGAGGGTGTGTATGTGTGTGTCAATGTGGCTCCATGAGGAAGGGTCTTGCTCCACATGTTGCATGCTTTGCCTTCAGCATGAGCCCAGAACTGCAGGTGGATTTCCATACTGGAACTCAAGAGGACTCAGATATCGCCTTCTATTTCCGAGTGTACTTTGGCAACTGTGTGGTGATGAACAGCCGTCAGTTTGGGGACTGGGAATCAGAGAAGAGATACGATGGTATGCCCTTTGTGGATGGCCAACCATTTGAGCTGTGCATCTCAGTGCTGCAAAATGAGTACCAGGTGAGTGTACCCAGGAGCATCCACTACATGGGCTCTAAGGGCTCTCTGAGGAGGACACAGCTCCCCTGGCCTGGCTCCCAGAGTCACTTGTGGTTCATCTCCTGCCCCTCTCATCACAGAGCACTCTCTGCTTGTACTGCCATGCTCAGGTCAAGACAGCACACATGCCTTATTCTCCACACAGTGGAGAATTTCCTCTATATTCACTTGCAGCCATGTTTTCTACCTGTGCTGTCATTCTTTCAGTTTTCATGTAGGAGATTGTTAAAATCTTATCTAATAAAAGAGTAATATTGAAATTGACCATTTCTCCAGGACGCCTAAGCCATGCCCACAGCCATTCAGAGTGGCTGTATGCAAATTAACCAGCCAAGATGGAGGCCGGCAGTAAAGGAGTTGGAGTAAACAGGAGGCTTCTGTTGCACCAGGAGTAAACTGTCTGCCTAGGCTGGCTGGGCCTCTCCTAAGGCAACATTGTTGCAATTATAGAAGCCACGGAGCTGAAGTCAACAGGAGGCTTTGTTACCTGCCTAGGCCTCGGCTTAAAGCAAAAGTTTCAATTATAGAAGATAAATAAACCCCAGAAACCTGGTTCTAGCCAGCCTTGCTGGGACGTTGGGTCAATGGGAGCTGTGGGCAGCCTGAAAGCCTGAAAACGGCCCTCAGCCCCGTACCCAGGCTGCCCAGGCACCCCAGTAGGGACTCAAACCCTGAAGGGACTGTGGGCAGCCTGAAAACAGCCCTCAGCCCCTCACCCAGGCTGGCCACACCCCAATGGGGTGAGGGTCCACACTGGGGGACTTGGCCAGCCTGCAAACAGCCATCAGTCTCTCATCCCGGCTGGCCAGGCACAACAGCAGGTGGACATCCCCTGAGGGGGTCCCAGACTGTAAGAGGGCACAGGGCAGGCTGAGGGACATCCCGAGTGCACAAATTTTTGTGCACCGGGTCCCTAGTATGTATATAAATAGTTATATTTAGTTTAAAATTGAGTGTTTTCTACATTTCTAAATCCAGTCCCTCTCTCCAGAGCAACAGTTACTAGTCCTTTTGTGCTCTTTACAGAGATATCATATGCTTGTACAAGTCTATCTATCTATCTATCTATCTATCTATCTATCTATCATCTACCTTTCATCTATCATCATGCATCTGTATCTGATTTTGTTTCTTTTTAAATAAATAATGTTATAATTATTTCTAGTAATCACACATTGAGGACTAGAGTTTATTTGTTGTAAAAAAAAAAGTATGTTAGATGCCCTAGCTGGTTTGGCTCAGTGTATAGAGCATTAGCCTGCAGACCAAAGGGTCCTGGATTCTATTCTGGTCACAGGCACACATCTAGGTTGCAGGTTGTTCCCCAGACAGGCCCTGATCAGGGCATGTGCAGGAAACAACCAATCAATGGGTTTCTCTCACACTGATATTTCTCTCTGTCTTTCCCTCTCTCTTCCATTCTCTTAAAAATTAATAGAAAAATATCCTCGGGTGAGCATTTAAACAAATCTAAACTAATAAAAGCGAAATATTAAAATTAACCGTTTCTCCGAGACAGGGTAAGCCACACCCACCAGCCAATCAGAGTGGCTATATGCAAATTAGCCCAGCCAACATGGCAGCCACCACTCACGGGCCTGAGTAAACGTTTAGGCAGCGTCCGTTGCAGCAGGAGTGAGAGGGAAACTGTTTTCGGCCTTCGGCGAGCAGCCTCCGAAACATGTTTCAATAATGTATCAATCATAGAAACCTCGGGAGCTGAAGGGAACAGCAGACCTAGCCTGAGTCTAAAACTATAACATTGTTGCAGTATAGACTCTGTGAGGTGAGGCAGAGAGAGGCTTTGTTACATGTGTAGGCCGGCTTAAAGGAACAGTGTATCAATTATAGGAGAAAAACCCCAGAAATCTGTGTCCAGCCAGCCTTGCTGGAACGTTGGGTCAATGGGAGCTGTGGGCAGCCTGAAAGCCCCTCACCCAGGCTGGTCAGGCACGCCAGCAGGTGGGCATCCCCCGAGGGGTCCCAGACTGCGGGAGGGCACAGGCCGGGCTGAGGGACCTCCCAGTGCACAGAGCGGCTGCAGGGCGGGACAGCGCAGGACCCAGGACCCGTGAGTGGGAAAGAGGCGGCAGGGTTGAAGGGCACCAGGAAGTGGATAAGAGGCGTCAGGGGGTCAGTGGGCTGCTTGGTGGGCTTCCCAGGCCCTTTGCGGGGCACCAGGAAGCGGGTAAGAGGCGGCAGGGTTGGCAGGCTGCTTGGTGGGCTTCCCAGGCCCTTTGCGGGGCATCGGGGAGCGGGTAAGAGGCAGCGGGGTCGGCGGGCTGCTTGGTGGGCTCCCCAGGTCCTTT
>PVJC01012865.1:0-38967 GCA_004026665.1 Murina feae
AGACTTCCAAGAGGATGTGACATTTGACCAGATATGGAATGGTTGAGCACAAGACAGTGTCAGGAAAGAACATTCCAGGGAGAGGGAACAGCATGGATAAAGTGAGGAAACGTCTGGTGTAGTTGAGAAAATGCAAGTATTTGGCATTGACTGGAGTGGAGGTATGAGCTGGGGAATGGTGGGCAATGAGGCTAGAGTGTTGCACAGGCCCATCAAGTGGCTTGTATGGTATCCAACTAAGCTAGAACTCCTTTTCCAGAATTAGCTTCCCTGTATGGTTCTGGGCTAGCATTGTCCACAAGAAAAATTTGTGTGAGATTTGGAAGGTGGAAGTGAAACTGAAGTCATACTCTGTGCTCTGAAGGTTGATGCAGGGCCCCAGGCACTATGGACACAGGTTCCACTTGGTCCTGTCAGTTGTCATTGTGGCTCCAAGTTCATCCTCCCAGGTTCTTTGTGCTTATTTGTGCCCAGCCTTTCTCCTTGACAGCTGATCTAAGTGGTGCATAGGCAGGATCATTGAATAGACTACCAGCTCCCACAATAATGTGCAGTCTTATCCTTGTAATCAATCCTTTCTTCTGTGGTGTTCACGGTGGTTCTCTGGTCAAACCATGACTGATACAGTCAGGATTGTAAAGACTCCTGTGTGCCACACTGAGGCATTTGGGCTTTATCTTTCAGAATGTGTTTCCCCCTCAAATTTCAGCCATTTGAGGGCCACTGCTGCAGTTAAATATTTTACCCTTTGTTCTCCCTGCGTGATCTACAATAATAACCTGTTGTGTTGATATTTATTGCTGTGTTGCTGACAATTACCTGAAAGAGAAGTTTGGGTGCTTCACTGGGCTGGAAAAAGTTTAGCTACATCAGAAAGCAGGTCTAATTAAGCAAGTTAATTCTCTATATATAAAAGGCTAAGTTGACTCCTGCACGCGTGATACGTATAAAGCTCTTGCTGGCACCAATTGCATGCATGTGTTTCGATCTGTCATTGTCAATTGTGAATTTGGTTGACATTTTTATTATAGAGGAAGGGCGAATAGTGATATTAAAATATTTCTTCTAATTAATTTCATTGTGCACGAATCTATGCAACAGGCCACTAGCATGTGTGTGTGTGTGTGTACGTGTGTGTGTGTGTGTGTGTGTGTGTAAAAGAAAAGGCAGCTACTGCCAGTGTCCCAAATGAAAATGACTAAGGAGGATTAAAGCCAAGTGATGTCATCATTATCTCTGATGAAACACATACACAGGAAGGAGCCCTCTGGTCCTCCAGGGCGCCCCTTTTGCTTGTCTTGGCAGGCTCCTTCTTTACCCCTGTGTATTTCTATCTCCCTTCCCCAGCAGACTGTCTTTAGCAATTGCATTTGAAGTCATGTGATTATAAGTGGGTAAGAGGCTTGGAGCAAGCTGTGCTTTTGGGGAAAGTCTGGAGGAACCTCTCAGGCTATTGGCTTGTAAAAGCCTCCAGTAGTGTCTCCTTCATTGTTGCCTGGAACAGCGGGAAAAGGAGGATAAAAACCACAGGGATTGCGCCCCTGCCTGATGGGGAAGGAAGGCCCCAGCTTTTGGCGGAGCTGGAATTACAGTCAGGCTTCTTGTGTGTTGGGGTCCGCTGGGGAGCTTGCTGGAAATGCAGATTCTTGGGCCTGCCAAACATCCAATGAGTTGGGCTCTCCTGGGAGATGGGATTTAAGAATCTACATGTAAAGAAACTTTTCACTTTGAAATAATTCCATTCTTGCCCAAATGTTGCAGGACTACTGCAAATGACTCTTTACCTGTGGTTACCCTTTACCTGTGTATACTTTACCCCAGTTTTTGCCACATTTACCATTTCTCTCTTTCCATATATAAATATGCTTTTTTTTCCCTGAATCATTTGAGAAATTGCAAATGTGATGCCTCTTTACTTGTGGTTATCTCCTAAGAACAAGGAAATTCTCTTACATACCTACAGCATAATTATCAAATTCAGGATACTTAATATAATGCAATACTATTATCTAAGCCACAGTGAATAGCAAATTTCCCTAATTGTCCCTTTTTAAAATAATCCAGAATACACAGTGCTTTTTGTGGCCATTTCTTTTTTGTCTCTTTTAATCTGAAACAGTTCTTCAGGCCCTTTCTTTCTTTCTTTTTTTGTCCATGACTTTGACATTTAAAAAAAATTAAAAACATGAACTATGTAAAGAAATGAGACTTTTAAAAAAATACATTTTTATTGATTTCAGAGAAGAAGGAAGAGGGAGAGAGAGATAGAAACATCAATGATGAGAGAGAATCATTGATTGGCTGCCTCCGCATGCCCCACACTGGGGATTGAGCTCTGAACTCTGGCATGTGCCCTGACTGGGAATCGAACAATGACCTCCTGGTTCATGGGTCAATACTCAGCCACTGAGCCACACCTGCAGGGCTGACCTTGATATTTTGAAATATCTAGACCAGTGGTTGGGGCAATGCCCCTCCAGGACATTTGTCTGAGAACCAGCATCTTTACATTTCCTTTGACTTGGAGGCCTTTGAGAGGATTGGGCAGCCCTAAAATATTCAAAACTCTAACCTCTCAATAATGCCGACGCCGCCCTAGCCGGTTTGGCTTAGCGGATAGAGCTTCGGCTTGCGGACTGAAGGGTCCCAGGTCAAGGGGTTCCAGTCAAGGGCATGTACCTTGGTTGCGGGCACATCCCTAATAGGGGGTGTGCAGGAAGCAGTTGGTCAATGTTTCTCTTCATTGATGTTTCTAACTCTCTATCCCTCTCCCTTCCTCTCTGTAAAAAAATCAATAAAATATATATATTAAAATAATAATAATAATGCCGACGCCTAAAGAAATTTTTACCTTTTTTTTTAATTGCCCAAAGTTTTACATATGTCTTCTTTTCCCCCAATTTGACCCCCTTCACTCCAGCCATTCCCACTCCTGGCAGGCCCCCACTGCCCCAGTGTCCATTGGTTATGCTAATATGCATGCATACAAGTCCTTTGTTGTTCTCTAACCCCGACCCCAACCATTTGTCTCTAGATTGATCTATTCTCGTTCATCAAATTATGTTGATCATTATATCCCACATATGAGGGAGATCATGTGATATTTATCTTTCTCTGACTGGTTTATTTCACTTAGCATAATGTTCTCCAGTTCCATCCATGTTGTTGCAAATGTTAAAAGTTCCTTCTTTTTTATAGCGGCATAGTATTCCATTGTGTCCAAAGAACTTTTTTTAAAAAAAAACAGCTTTGTGGGGCACCAGATTTAGCTCCTTGTGGAGTTTAGAGTTTGGGACTTTTTTTTAAAGATCCAATTTGCTTGGAACTCAAATCTGAGAGATTTCTTTAATTGCCTGGATTGCTAAACTGGTGTAGCCTGAAGGGATCCTCCTGGGCCTTTAATTTGCCTGACTTTGATCCTCTGGAAGATAGGAAGCTTCTGGCAAGGTCAGTGAGTAGGTTGCTGGTTTGAGGTGAGATGTGGCCTGGGGGGAAGCAGAAGGGGACTGAGAGGACAAACACTAACCATTTCCTCCACACGCATGACATACAGGCAACTGGGTGTGTGGCCACTGGCCTTGTCACCTGGGCAATTTTCTTACCCAATCTCACAAGTGTTCCCCAGGGAGAAACATCATCAGCTCCATTTTGCAGATGTGGCCACTGAGGCTCAGAAAGGTGAGGTCACTTATTTTTCTTTACTTAGTTAGGAAGTGGCTGAGCTGGAATTTGAGCCTAACTCTATTTGACCATTAGGGTACCTCTTACCAGGGAACAACCCATGAAGGTAAATTTGTGGTCCGAATGGGAATTCAAGAAATAGAAGGGGAGGCATGGGTCAGCCCAACCCTGGTCTTGGGACCAGAAGCTATTGGCGGCATTTTGTCTGCCTGAGTGTCAAGAAATGACCAGGATCACCTGCTCCAGTTACTGCTTAGCTACTGGCCTTGTCACCATAGTAAGTTGCCTACACTCCCTATGCCTTGACTTTCCCTTCTGTAAAATGGGGATAACCACATTACCGACCTCATAGGAATGTCGTAAGGATGAAATGAGTTAGTGTGGTAAAATGCTCTGCACAGCATCCAGTAGTGTGTGTTACATTAATGTCATTATCAACTCGTTATCTATTGCAGACCCATGGGTGTGTGGGGCTGAGAGAATTGAGCATCTTTGATGAATTCACTCCTCCTTCTGCTGCCTGGTTCTGAGGTGAACTCTGTTGAGTTATGTTACTTCTTTGTCTTCATCTGCCAAATGGAGACCTTTCCCCAACTATCTGGACCTCAGAGCCTCTCAGAAGGAGGTTAACCCTGTCTAGCCTTGAGATTCTGAGTCCTTGTATTTCAAGATTGAGCTGAGAGCTCTTGTTAAATGCTAGCATGTCCTGGAGGGCCAGCCTGGGTCCAGTTCTCCGCCATAAGCTGTCCTAACATTCCATGTTCTCATTCGCTTACACACATATCAGTACTTTTATTTAACACGTGCTGCGTGTTAGTCACTGTGCAGGGTGTAGGGACTCTACTGTAGCGAAGAAAACAGGAGACCAAGTCCTGCCCTCATGAAGCTCACATGCTGGGGGGAAGAGGTGGTGGTGACAGCAGAGATGTAAACAACAAATAAGGGAATATATACGAGCAGAAAAAAATTAATGGCAATGAAAATAAAAACAAGGCAAAGCAGGGGAAGGGGTCAGAGAGGAACTGGGAGGGAAGTGAGAGGGGTGATGTTTGAATATTTGAGTCTCAAGGAAATGCCTCTTGCTGGGACTCTCTGGGACATGCTGAGATGCCTGAGATAGCCAGGTAAAAATCCCTGGGAACTTGTTGCTGCCGCTGCCATCTTTCTAAGGAGTTTCCTATCGGCGACTCTATCCCCACTCTAATCCATCCCTCACACTGCAGCCAAGATGGTCTTTCTAGATCTGATCGCAGCACCCACTTCCTTCTCAGGGTTGAGGACTAAAATTCTTACTGCAGCCTGCTAAACCTGCTTTGTCTAGCCCCTGCCACCTCCAGCCTTAGCTCCAGTCATGCCCCCTCCCATGGCAGGGCCCAGCCAGCAAGGTTGTCCTACTCCTAGCTGCTGGGAATACCCTTCCTACCGTTTGCCTGGGTCACATCCATTCTTCATCTCAGCTCCAACGTCCCTTCTTCCAGGAAGCCTTCCACAACTGGGTCAGAGCTCCAGTAATAAATTGCCATTGACTTTCTGCACTTGCATAAATCTAGCACAAAATGAATCCCATATATGTGTTTTTCTTCTGATGGTATTAGGGGGAAAAAAAGATTCCTGTTTCCACCCTTACCTACAGATTCAGAATTCTTGGGGCTGATCTCTCCCACCTGCATTTTTAACAAACCCCTGGTGCCTACTAAATCATGAGAAAGCCCCAGTGGAATTCCAGGGTGCTTTTGGGTCCTGTTGGATACTCGCTAGTGAGTGGAGATCCAAGACAATCTGCTAATTTTGAAATCAGAAAAGAATAAAAACTTCCCTCCTCCAAGAAAAACTTTCTCTGCTCCTAAGAAGAGATTTCCTGTCCAGGTCAGCGCCCACACATTGAACTTCTGAAAAGGCCTGGGATTCCAGTCCTGCCTGGGTTCTCCCCAGTTGGCAATGCCCACTTACCCCACCCCTATTTACCATCATTAGGCTCTGCTGTGTTTCAGAGGAAGCCAGGCTCACTTCATCCAGGCTCCTGAAGACAAGTTGGAGCAGCAAATTAGTTGTGCAAGTTAATTCAAGGTCCACCTTTGGCCTCTCAGGAGCACAGATTATTCTTGAGCATTTTGGCTCGCTTCCCAGAAGCAAAGGGAGACACTTACTCACCTCTGCCTGATTCCTGGGTGTTAAAGCAGGTCCCGATGGGCTCCCTGTCATTTACCCAAACAATGAACCCGACTGAACCTGGGCACACCCTACTGGGCACAGAAAACAGACTCCTTTTTCTTCTTGCTTATTTGTTACCAGGATGTTTAACTAATTATTATAATAATCACTAGCATTTATTGCAAATTTACTAAGCTTTTTATACCCATCAACTTAATCCTCAGAAATGGTGTTACCTCCCATTCCCAGAAGAGGAATTGAGTCCCAGAGAGCTGTGGCAAAGACTGTTGTGTATCCCCCAATGTCCCTTCGAAAGTTTCTCTCTTTGAACGTAAAAGGAATTCAATTTTTAGCAGGAAACATGTTAATAAGCTAAAAAGCATTGAATTGTACATTTTAATGGGTTAATTGTATGATATAGAAAATATATGCCAATAAAAGCCATTTGAAAAAAACTCAGTGCTGAGGATGAGAAACCCTGGACTAGTAGGTAGTTTACAGAAGAAAATTGGGGGATCAGGTTAGGGGACAATGTGACAAGTTTGAACTTTATTAACATTGATGGGTGACAAGATTAGTAGACTCATCTCTGGGTATCTAATTGAGTAAAAGAGTAATATGCAAATTAACCACAACTCCGAGACACATAAACCACGCCCACCAGCCAATCAGAGCAGCTGTATGCAAATCAACCCAGCCAAGATGGTGGCTGGCAGCCACGGAGCTAGAGCAAACAGGAGGCTTCTGTTGCACCAGCCATGGAGGAAACTGCCTACCTAGGCTGGCTGGGCCTCTGCTCAAGGCAACAAAATTTCAATTATAGAAGATAAATAAACCCCAGAAACCTGATTCCAGCCAGCCTCGCTGGGACATTGGGTCAATGGGAGTTGTGAGTAGCCTGAAAATGGCCCTCAGCCCCTCACCCAGGCTGGCCACACCCCCATGGGATGAGGGTTCCCATTGGTGGGCTTGGCCAGCCTATAAACAGCCATCAGCCCCTCACCCAGGCTGGCCAGGCACGCCAGCAGGTTGACATCCCCCGAGAGGTCCCAGACTGTAAGAGGGCACAAGCCTGGCTGAGGGACCCCCCCTCTGAGTGCACAAATTTTGGTGTACCAGGCCCCTATATGTCCATATTTCAAGATTCTTTGAGCACCTACTTTGTGCTGGGCATTTTCATGTACATGTAATCCCCATGATGGATCTGTTGTTAGGCCTGCATCCTATTGTGGGGATGAGTAAGCTGAGATTCAGAGAGATTCATAGACTTGATAGAGGCGGCACAGCTGATAAATTGTAGAGCTGGGGTCTGAAAGCACTTGGATTTGTCCTTGCTCCCATGGGCTTTCTACTGCTGTCTACTGACTTTCAGTGAAGTCTCTGCATTGGCTCTCTCCTGCCACAGCCCTGGTTGCAGCCTGTAATCCTGGGGCCACCCCAGGAGGCCCTTCCCGGAATGCTGAGGTTCATCCCAGGTTGCAGTTGGTAACTGGATGGGGACTGGTTGCTTAGCAATGTGGATGCAGATCCTGCCCTGTTCCAAGGGAATCATTCCTTCCAAATCTTGACTGTGGAATTTCAAGGAGAATAGTCCCAGAAGGGCCTGAGGAAGCCAGAGCCTGGAGTGAATAGGGAGAGCAGAACAGCTATGCTACTGGGGGTAGGGGATAGTTTGGAGATGGGGACCCTCCTTAAGGGGAAGACTCAGCTTTAGGGGACAGTGAAAGACAATGAGACCTGGGTCACTCCTATTGACATTATTATAACCACAGCTATGTTTCCTGAGCTCTATTTGTGTGCAAGGCTTAGTAAAGCACTGTGCTTAGTGCTTTATATTCCATAATCCTTTGTCAAATCCATGCAATAAGCTATTATTATTTCTCCTTTGCAAACAAGGAACCAGGGCTCTTAGAAGTTAATTGAATTGTCATGCTGTGGAAAGTGGGGAAGCTGGAATTCGACACTCCAGCTTGGTCCCCATTGCAACCCTGACTAGGCACTTGGTGGGGAAAACTTACCATGTGGCTCCCAAGGCCCTGTGTGGGAGACTCCTCCTGCTCCAGACATATCATCCTTGCTTCATTTTCTCAAACACTCCAACCTTGTTCCAGCCACAGGGCCTTTGCATTTGCTGTTCCCTCTACCTGGGAAATCTTTCCATCCCTTGTCTTTATGTGGTTTACTCCTGTTCATCCTTTTGATCCCCAGTGGAACATCATTAATTTATCCATTGATCTAAATATGGTTATTGAGCACCTCCCAAAGCAGATAAACATGAATAAATAAAATATAGATGCTCCCAGTCCTCTTTCAGCTTATAAGCTAGTGAAAGAGACAAGCCAATAAAGACGCAATTGCAAACTCCCACTGCTCCTGGGAAACATTCCCTGACTCCCCTGACCTTTTGGCGAGAAGAGATCAGAAACCCCCTTTAGGTGTACCCATGATCCTTCATAGTGTTTAGCCCACTGATAGGAAATCAGTTAATTATATAATTATTTATTTAATGCTGCTCTCCTTTCTTAGGCTGTAGGTTTTGTGAGGCCAGGGACTGTGAGGCTGTACTGTGAGGGTTGTTACTGTTATTATCAGAAGAAACTGAGGCACAGAGAGTTTAAGCAGCTTGCCCAAGGTCACACAACAGGTAACTGGTGGAGCTGGGGTTTGAACCCATGTTTCAATCAGTAGGTTATGAGTAGGTTAGAATGAAAGGAAGAAAGAGGAAAGGAAAGGAAGGAGAACAGGAAGGAGAAGAACACATCCACACGAGGGTAGCCCATCGTGGGTATGCCTTCCCTGGCCAGCCAGGTCCCCCTGGAAGTTGTCATCTGTTTCAGAGCCAAGCTCAGCCACTGGGTTCCCTGCTTGCCCTGCAGCTGTGTGGCAGCCTAGGGTTGCACAGCAGGCTGGAACCCCTTACATAACATGCCACCCACCAGCTTGCATTGGGCTGCAGGGAGGAAGCAGCAAAAGGCGGCTTGGAATGTCAGAGGGGCCTTGTGGGATCAGCATTCCAACCTCTGCTTCTTAATTGAGCAAACTGATGTCTCAAGAGTGTGATTCCATAACACCCGAATCCAGCATAGGGTTCCTCTGCTCCAGTATTCCAGAGGGAGCACTCTCACATGTCTATGAGCCAATACCCTGTGATTTCTGGAACCTTCTGTGTGCTCCTATCAAGGAAGGACTCTGGCCAGAGAGCCCCAGAGACAATTTCATGCAAGGCTGGGGCCAGGGAACGAAGTCTGGCATTATGTGCCAAGCAGTGTAATAAGAATTTTATATAGAGCCACATATTTGCGGGCATATGTGAAGGAGATCCTATTGTCTCAGTTTGACATCATATTGTTCCCTTTCTTACCGGTTTTGTGATCTTGGGCAAGTCTGTTTGTGTTTCTGACCTTCCATTTCTGTTTCACATTAGAAAGATGAAGGGACTTACCCAAACACATGCTAGTAAAAAGGAAAGCCAAATTTGTCCACCCACACATTTCCTGAGTCATTAATGTATGAAAACATACTACTAATTTGGGGCCCGCAGTAGGCAGAGCTGAATAGGACTTCACTTCTGCTCTCAGGGAGATTACAGTCTCAGGAAGGAATAGTGCATGTGGTTTTCTTTCCTGACAAATAGTCCGTATCTTTTGGTAAAAGCTGCCTGCTAGAGTGCCACATCCTGGATCTGTGGGGGGAAAGTACTGGGATTGATTGGTAATATCTGCCACAGATCAGCCATGGAGAACTAAGTATTGGCCAGGACTTGAGATGGAGACATCAGAGGTAGAGTTTGGAAAGGCCTTCCAGACGGCCAGAGACTGGTAAGAGCAAAATGGGGGTTCTCCCTGGAGCTCTGCAGGGGTGAGAAAGGAGGGAGGGGAAATAACCCTTTGCACTTAGGAGGAACTTTGGAGATGTGCCCTGAGGGTAGGGAGTGGATGCGACTATGAAGACCTGTGGTGTAGCAGCTCTCCAAACTGGAGGTCACTGGGGAGACACACAGGCTCTGGGTGAAAAGAGACTCAGTTCAAATCCTGACTCAGCCACTTGTCGAATGTGTGACCTGGGACATATCATTTAACCTCTCCAAACCTCAGTTTTCTCTTCTCTAAAATGGGGGAAGGCTATTGGAGTGATTGTTGAGTGAAGCCTGACAACAATGACCCACTCCTTGAAGGACTCAGGGGTGTGTTCACTCAGTAGTCTGTGTGCGTAGCACCTCCTGGTGCACCAATGTGAATGGTGTCCTGGAGCTGTGGGACTTGGGAGCCCAGATAAGGCAACAGGGACCCCCTGAGAGGTATGCCAGTTACCTAAATCACACAACAGAAATGGGCTTGAGCTCGGGTCTGTCTGAGTCCATAGGCCAAGCCTGGAGCCAGCATGCCCTCCTGCCCACCACCAATTTGCCAAAACTGGAAAAAGGTTGATCCTCGACTGAACTTTGGGAGATTGCTTAAGCTGCAACTTCCCCGAGTGGATTTCCCCGCAGGGACATGTGGCAAAGGAGCGCGTGCCTGTGCAATCCCGAGCATGGGGCCTGGTGCGCAGTGGAACTCATTCAGAACAGGGAGGAAGAGGCTGGCTGAGAGGTTGAACCCCACTCGGAAGCTAAGAAGGCACCCCTGAAAGAGAGGGTGACAGTGGCATTTGCAATGGAAGAAAAGCAGATGAGTCTTCAGCCCGGTATGAAGAGGTAAAGGGGGCTGAGAAAACAGATTTGGGGGTGAGAGGGCTGCCCAGTCTCGAAGGGGCTGCCGGAGTATCCATCTCAAGGTGCGTCAGTCAGTTAGGGTCCCATATGAGGCATGGGGGGGACTGGTGAGCATTAACGCAGGGGCTTGTAACAGAGCTGTGGGTTGGGGGAAAGGGAACCAGCAGGGCATGGTGGTGCTCCTGGGACTGAAGGAGCGAGGGGAGAGGCTGTCCTGGAATTTGGCAAGAGCTGTAGTCTTCAGACAGAAGCGGGGCTGTAGATAGAGGAATGCAGCTCTCATTGGCCAGGCTGCCTGCATCCACACAGACTGGAACTGAGAGTAGACAAGGGAAACTGGGCTGCTCTTACTATGAGAAGTCAGGAAAACTGGACAGATGCTTATTATGTGGCCCTGAGCAGCATGATTTCAGAACATTCTGACCACTCCCCCAATTTTTTAAAAAAAATGTATTTTATTGATATTTTACAGAGAAGAAGGGAGAGGGATAGGGAGTTAGGAACATCGATGAGAGAGAAACATCAATCAGCTGCCTCCTGCAAACTCCCTACTGGGGATGTGCCCACAACCAAGGTACATGCCCTTGACCAGAATCGAACCTGGGACCCTTGAGTTCGTAGGCTGAGGCTCTGTCCACTGAGCCAAACTAATCGAGGCCACTCTCCAATTCTTGGATGTCCATTGATTTTTATCTGGGACATTAAAATTATATGGAATACAGTGGAACTTTCAAAAGATGCAAATTCAGGGCAGGATGGCTGCTATGTTCAAGCCAGAGATGTTCTCAGAAGGTGGAAAACACATTTCCAAATTCCCTGCTGTTATTAATCAGCAAATGTCTCAGGAGCAGGTGTGCATGAGTGAATTTTGAGGTCATGGCAGATAATCTCGCCTGGCCAGGCTGAAGCAAGTGACCTGACTCTGCCTGATCCTGAGCCACTGAGCCACTGGATAAGGGGATTAATCTAAATCTCTCCAGGGAGAGGACGATTTTCAAGAAAGCCTGGGACCCAAGAGATGAAAGTTGGATTTAGTGACCTCAGGCTTGCTCACTGGGATAATTTAGAAAAGCTGCCAGTGTGGTTGAGACCCCCTGGGATGTGGGGGTGGAAGACAGGGGGCTAAAAGGGGCCTGGAAGGAATGGAAGTAGGAACTCAGGGTAGGGGGGGCTGGGGTGAACTGGGAGTTCATGTCCTTCTCAAGGGAGCAGTTAGGACCCAGTGCTGGCTGGTTGTCATCAAATAGACCCAGCTGGGCTGGATTTGGGTCCTGACTGGGCCTTACTCATTATGTGACATTTGACAAATCACTTCCCCTCCCAAGCCTCAGGTTTTTTTTTTTCTGTAATATTGGACAATAATAGGACTCACCTCATGGAGATGTCCTGAATGAATGAATGTTCATAAATGCCTACAATAGTGCCTGAATTATAGTAAAAAGAACTGTATATGAAAATGTGCTAAGTGAATAGGTAAATAAGAATGTAGGCCTTTTGTTGCCAGAACTTTGCATCTTTCAAGGGAAGTAAATGTGGAAATCAAGTTTTAATAATCATGTTAATGGCAAACATTTGGGCAGTTTATTTATTTATTTTTAAAATATATTTTATTGATTTTTTTACAGAGAGGAAGGGAGAGGGACAGAGAGTTAGAAACATGGACAGGAGAGAAACATCGATCAGCTGCCTCCTGCACACCCCCTACCGGGTACATGCCCTTGACCAGAATCGAACCTGGGACCTTTCAGTCCACAGGCCAACACTCTGTCCACTGAGCCAAACCAGTTTGGGCTGGGCAGTTTAGAAACACCTTAAATATTGACACAGTTTTTTTAAGAAAAAATATTTTTATTGATTTCATAGAGGAAGGGAGAGGGAGGGATAGAAACATCAATGATGAGAGAGAATCATTTGGTCGGTTGCCTCCTGCACGCCTCACACTGGGGATCGAGCCTGCAACCCAGGCATGTGCCCTTGGCTGGAATCGAACCTGGGACCCCTCAGTCCTCAGGCCGACGCTCTATCCATTGATCCAAACCGGCTAGGGCAACACAGCTTTTTGAAGTACATACTGTTATTATCCCCATTTTACAGATGGGGAAACCGAGGCACAGGGCAATCACATAACTTGCTCTAAAGTTACATACTAGCGAGTGGTAGAATTGGAATACAAGGTGAGCCACTGTCCCAGTTTTAGCACTGGAAGTCTCACGTCCCAGGAAATGCTACCGTCTGAGAAACCAGCCTGGTGATCACCCTAGATTCAGACCTGATCAGTGTGGCTCCAACTTCCTGCTCTTAGCCACTGTACTCTCTTTTCTCTTGCACGAATGCTTCTGATATCTAAATATTCCCACTATGGATCAATTGGCAATTCCTGAAAGAATCTGCCGTTCCATGGCTCAGACTTCTCACTTGTTCTAGAGATGTGCCTTGGGCATGACCCACCATTATTAACTCCATTTCCAGCCCCTCTCTGAAAATGCCAAGCTTTTAATCTGGTGACTAGCCTCCTCATTTGGACCAAAGATACTCCAAGAAATTGCAAAGGATTTAGGAACTCTGTGTCAGGAGCCAGGATCAAAGACCAAATATAGAACAAAAGATGCTCCTAGTGGTAACTCCGTATGGTGCAGGTGGGGGCTGGAAATAGCCAGAACACTTTGTAAAGCAGATGATTGTCTAACCACTGTGCTGTACCCATGAAACCAATATAAAATAATGTTGACTGTAAACTGTAATTGAAATTATTTTAAAATAAAAATTTCAAAAGATGCTCCTAGTGCTCTTACCACCTAGGAAATTACAAGGTCTTAGGAGCATCCAGAGCCTTCTCTGCCCCTCTCTCCCTCCCTTCCTAGCTCAGCATTCTTTACCTGTTCATAACCTCGCTCTGGGGGAGGTAGGGAGTGGGGGGGGGGGGAGGACCAGGACCAGGAGAGAAAGATAGCATAGATGGGGCGTGGAGAGGGACCAGTTATTTACTTTTTCAAAAAAGACAGAAGCATTTGGCCCTGCTCCTGATGCCAAATTGAAATTAATGCTGGCTTCACTCCCAGGCTGGTTCCCATCCCATCCGGAGGGCAGAGTGTCTACAGCATTGAATCCAGGAAGGTCACTCGGTTGTCACCGCTTGTCACTGGGGAAGAAGGGTAGGAGCTGTGACAATTGAGGCCCCCAAAAGAAAACTGAATACAGCTCAGATGGGCCAGGGGACTTTAAAGAAAGGACTTCTCCCAGGGGGTGGGCAGGGTTCTGGCATCTGAGGGGAGTTTGAGGCACCAAGAGATCAGCAACAGAGGGAAGCCATCACCACAGGAAAGGTAAGAAGAGGCAGGGGAAGGAACGGGTGTGACAGAAGCACAGCAAGGGCAGGAGCTGGTGAGGGCCATCTGGACAGGAGGTATGCAGCTACCACCAGAGATGCCATGCCAAAGCAAGGAAACTCAGTTTCCTGCCACTGGGCCCAGATACCTCTCAGCTTATGGGCTCTGTGCACCGGACAGTCAGCCAGCACCTCTGTCCCACATCTCATTGGCCACCTGAGGTCTCAGACAGGCTCACTTTCTATAAGAGTCAGTATTCTTCACTCAATTCTGGAACACAAACCAGGATTTTCCTAGCAAGGAAGACGTGAGGGAAGGGCTTTACGTGTGGCCAACCTTTGAGCAGGGTTTATATAGGGGAAAGTGGCTGCCCCCAGCCCGGACTTCACGATCACTTGCTCCAGTGCCCAACACCTATTAATCAGTCTTTTTGTTTCCTAGGAAATTTTGTGTCCACATTCCATTTCCTGGGAAAGAAACTCTGATTGGTCTAACCTGGATGAGGTACTCTCTTCTTGTCCAATCAGCCAAAGCAGGAGGGAGGACTGGGTGACAAGACGTGCCAACATGGAGATTAGACCACTCACCAGATTCTGGTCAAGGGCATGTACCTCGATTACAGGCTTGATCCTTGACCCTGGTCGGGGCGCATGTGGGAGGCAACCAATTGATGTCTCTCATCACATTGATGTTTCTCTCTATCTCTCCCCCTCCCTTCTACTGTCTCTGAAAATCAATGGAAAAATGTTCTTGGGTGAGGATTAAAAAAATATATAATTATGGAAGAAGTAAGAATCCTGTCAGACCATCTGACTCTTATCTATGGATTAGTACTATTATCTTGAATGCCATAGGTGGGGTGAAATATTTCAGTTTTTTTCAGGTTTTAAAGTTCTTAATTTGGGCCTCTCAGTCTGAAGAAATGAAGGCTCAGAGAGATCAACTGACTTTTCTAAGCACACAGCAAATTAGTGGCAGAGCCAGGACTAGAACCTGGATATTTCAACACCTTGTCTAGTGTTCTCTTCATTATATCCCTATGCCCTCCCTGCTTGTGTCCCATTTTTTTGAGAATTATCATCACAGCCTCCTGATCATGGCTCCTGGCCCGGGTGATGGGACCAGCAGTGGACATGAAATCCAGACTGGGTGAATTGGATTCTCTTTCCTGGGAAGTTGAGATTAGGACACTGGTTTTTAAAAACGAGGCTCAAATGGGAACTCATGAGAAGCAAGCAGATTGGAAGAGGGGAGAGCAAAGAAAATAGTCTTTAAAAATAAGAGGCCAGGTTGAAAGAGCAGGTTGTTCCAAAGAGAGAGAAAGAGCTGGAGAGAGGAGCTGCCTTCTGACAGCTTTCCAGCCCGTGGTTCTTGTTCTTCGGGAGGATCTGCCTCCCGCTTACATGCAATAATGTAATTATTTTTATATGCAATAATGTGTTCATATAATTTAACATGTTTTTGGCTGCAAGTAATAGAAATCGCAATCCAGATGGTCTTAAACATTAAGAACACTTATTTATTCCTTTAACAAGTACAGAGCCAAGGTGGATTTCAGGCATGGTATGATCAGAGTTCCAGCTACGTTGTTCTGCAATTCTCTCTGGACTCTTCCCTCCACAATGTATATAGGCTTTGCTCCTACACTGGCTTTCCTCATAATTACAAGAAGGCTGCTAGCAACATCAGGGGCCACAAACTTCCTTGTTCCCATCCATAGAGCTAGAAAAAGCATCCTCCCTCTAACCCTGAACTGTAAGTTCTTCCTTTTTACCTGATTAAGCCACTGTCAGTTATGTGCCTCTTCCTGGACCAACTGCAGGCTATAGGAGAACGCTGTGCACAGAATGCTGAGCTTAAACTTAGGTCCTAAGTCCAACTATTGGCAAGGGATGGCTGTGACTGGCTAAGTGTGATCGAGATCTATTGTGTATCTGAAACTTCTCCTTGTCACATATGCTGAATGGGAAAGGGATGGTTACCTGAATTAAATTTAGATATTCTAGGAACAGGGCGGGGTGGTGGTGGGGAACAGATGCCAAGAGGCAAAAAAAACCTCTTACACACATCATTTTGAATAATATCGAGTGAGTTTCTGATCCTTGTAGTCACAGAGTCCCTTGGACAATCAACTTGCTGGTCTGTGGCCAAACGCCTTTGCCCAGTCCCTCTGCAGCTTGGTTCTAATTTCCTCCTCCATCCTGCTGTAGACTGCACTGTCGCCAAAATTTCTCACCACTGGCTCATCACTTTGGCAAGCTGGCATCTCACTCTGCTCCAAGCCCTGCTGATGGAGCTAAAGATCCCTTTAGCAGAATTGATTCTGGCATGTTCTAATTTTAAAAGCCTTGCACTTCTCTGCATGGGGGATGCTGAAGTTGGTGCCCATAAAGACAGAGTAAATTCTTCTGAGGAAAGCCTATTTTTAACAAGTCCTGAACCTAATTGAACTTAATCATTGTCAGTTGTTGACACTTGAAATGTGTGAGTCACTGGGCTATGTATGGAGTGGCCCATCAGAGAGATGGTAGATAATCAGCTTCCAGAAGAACTGTTCAGGTTTGGAGCTGTGGCTTCACTCAGTATTATGGTAAAGCATGGAGCTCTAGAGACAGATAGCTGTGGGTTCAGATATTGGCTCCCGCACTTACTGCAAAAGTCAGTCTGTTTCTCCAAGCCTCAGTTTCCTCATCTGTAAAATTGGGATCATTACATTTATTCCCAAATACTTGTGAACCTTGTGAAGGAGAGGCTCCTTGTGATTAACTGGGCACAAATTCATAATTTGAGTCTGCCAGCCATTGCTTACAGAGGAGCCTCCCACACATCCTGCATTTCAGGGAAAAGCCAGAGACCGAGCTATCAGCCTTTTGCTGTGTTCCTGCCAGCTCATAAGGGAACTCCTGGCATCCTTTTTCCACCAATGGGCCAGGACCTGCTCTCTCCAATTGGAACTGCTCTGACCAATCAAGACAGTGCTACTTGGACCAATCAGACTGTGCAAATTTGGATTCTTCACTTGCATAAAATGGACCAATCAGGAAACAGAGTGGGAGCTTTTTTAAAAAAATATATTTTATTGATTTTTTACAGAGAGGAAGGGAGAGGGATAGAGAGTCAGAAACATCGATGAGAGAGAAGCATCGATCAGCTGCCTCCTGTGCACCCCGTACAGGGATGTGCCCGCAACCAAGGTACATGCCCTTGACCTCAAACCTGGGACTCTTCAGTCTGCAGGCTGACGCTCTATCCAGTGAGCCAAACCATCTAGGGCCAGAGTGGGAACTTTTTAAAAATATATTTTTTTATTTCAGAGAGGAAGAGAGGCAGAAACATCAATGATGAAAGGGAATCATTGATCGGCTGCCTCCTGCACGCCCCACGCTGGGATCCAAGCCCACAACCCTGACATGTGAACCCAGGCATATGCCCTTGACTGGAATCGAATCTGGGACCTTTCAGTTCACAGGCCAATGCTCTATCCACTAAGCCAAACCCATCCCCCTGGGACCTTTCACTATTAAAAGCAGGCTCTTTCTTGTGTGGGGAGAGCATGCCTGTGATTTCCTCTTGAGGCTGTTTTCCCTGGGTTTGCAAACCTGAATAAAGATTCTCCTTTTTCCGCACTTTTGTTGACGACTCCATGTGAGTCATCAAGGCATGACATGGGGCAACTTCGAATCTTTATTTATTCTACTTGGCATTCATATGCATAAATTTCCTTGCAGGAACGTTAGCACACTTGATTTGGGCATGTTGCTCAAACCTCATAGGTAATATATTGTCACACGGACATCCTTATGGTTACAATAGGGCTGCCATCAACCCCTAGGGCAACACGCCTCCTTGTGCACCATTTTACATTCTAGAAACCAACAAATGTGGTAAGTTCTAAGACACACTTGTTCCAAGAGTTCAGGGATAAGAGAATGGCGATCTTAGTGTGATTGACTACAGTTCACTCAAGGGGCTAGGAGGTAGGGTTGAAATCACATGAAATCAAAATTGCCATAGAAAACTAGTACCTCCCCCCCCCACCCCCGCCCCCCAATCATTTATTTCCCTTCAGCAGTGTGGCTGCTTCTTGAGTTTAATCCCCAGAGGACGTGGTCGGCTTGTATTTCAGGGGTATTTACATATAAAAAAATGTTTATCTTTTAAACCAACAAACTGGGTTAGGCAGGGGGAGGGGGGGGAATGCTCATGCCTGGAGTCACAGGTGACTTGGGTCAGACTGGGCTTCCCGGTGTCACGCTCTCAGACCGTGGGAGTGGGTGCTCCTGAAGAAAACCGATGGGCAGATGAAGTTCTCTGAAATTCTCTCTCGAGTTGGTGCATGTAAGGCAGGTAAGGATGCCTGCGTGTGAGAGGGAGTAGGGGCGGGTAAGGAAGAGAGTGAGTGGAGAAGCCAGTGAATGAGCCTCTTAGTGGCCGATTCAGGGAAGGAGCGCAGAGCATTGACTGAGTCAGTGTTAGTCTGGTTAAGAGGTCGCTGAGGAGTACGTCGTTCTCACCTCCCCCCCAGAACTTCCCCAACACCCGCTGTTCTGTGGTCCCCACCTAAGGGCCCAGCGCCCGTCCAGTACGTTCCAGAGGAGAACGCCCGCCTGTGCGGGTCACAGTGGCGCCTGTTCCAGGGGCACGAGACGCCCGGACCTGGGGCTGCGCGAGCGCAGCAGGCAATCCTCCCCGCGCGCGCAGGACACACAGCTACCCCGCTGCTGCAGGCTCCCAGGTGGGTTTCCAGCCCGCGTGGCTGCACCTGCTGCTCCACAGCGTCCCCTACTGGGCAAAAGCAACGACGTCGTTGTCCCCAGACCACCCAGACTTTGGGCTGCCCTAACCTTGGAAATATCATGGCCCTCTTCACATAAACATAAGTGACAGTGTGTAAGATGACTCCAAGAAAGTCCACAAACTCCCATTTTACCCCATAATGATCCCCCAACTTTGATTTTAATTTGTGGGTGTTTCTGCATCCCTGCTTGGCTGGTGCCCCAAGCTTCTGGTTAACATTCCACCAGGTTAGGCAGCCTGGCTCTGCTTCTCCAAGCTCCTCTCTCAGAACTGGCATTTATAATCCATGTAGTGGCTTCTCCCAGGGGCCTGCAGAGCTCTTCATGATCCAGGCTTTTCTTTCACTATACAGGCGGATTGTTCAATTGTAGCGGCAGAGGAGGAACAGGCCTCCCCTACCCCAGCTAATTAAATAGTAGACGCTACAGATGCTATTTACCTAGGAGCAGACGTCATCCATTCAAACAGCATTTGCTGAGAGTTTATCATGTGCTCAAGGCTACAGACACTGTAGTGGGCAGACTGAGGCCCACTTGCCTGGTTCTCCCTGAACTGGACCTTTGGATTTCTCAGCACCTTCTGTCACGCACACTGCTCCCCAGAAGTGGGCAGCTTTGAGATTCTTCTCAGGAATTGCAAACTCAAATTCCTGATGAAATGTGGCATTGGGGGTGGGGGTGGGGGTGGGGGAGGGGAGAAGTTAGGCAGTAGGGAAGAGTGGAGCCTGCGGCCAGGAGAGTGACCCATATTCTCATTTTAAAACACTGTCTACTAAGCAGCACTGAAGGCAGTTTGAATTTGCCCTGTAGGCCTTGAGTTGGAGACCACTGAATGAGAGGGTGGTGTGGCTGGGGCCGGGAGAGGAGTGGGACTCTCTGAAGCCCTGTCTGTGAGAATGGGGATAGATTTGTTTGCAGGACTGGGCCCAGTCCAGAGGGCACAGAACAGGAAAGGGCTCTGTGGGCATCTGGGAACTGGAGAGAAGCCAGTGTCCTCGGGGAGCCTGGTTCTGTGTGTGTATGTTATCTCCAGCTCCTGGGGAGAAGCACAAAACATAGCAAATGATTCAAGGACAAGACGAACTGATACTTGAAAGATCCTGATTCACAAACAAGCTACATTCATCAAACACTTTGCTATGTTGCTAGCCACTGAGCTAAGAGCGTTATATACATTATTTTTTTCAGCTGAGGGTGGATGTGGGTATCTCTATTCCACAAATGAGGAGACTGAGGCTCAGAGGGGTAACATCTCATTTTCAGTGAATGTCAGGTTGACTTGAGTCATGCTTTTATTTTATTTTATTTTTAAAATATATTTTATTGATTTTTTTTTAACAGAGAGGAAGGGAGAGGGATAGAGAGTTAGAAACATCGATGAGAGAGAAACATCAATCAGCCGCCTCCTGCACACCTCCCACTGGGGATGTGCCCACAACCAAGGTACATGCCCTTGACCGGAATCAAACTCGGGACCCTTCAGTCCGCAGGCTGACGCTGTATCCACTGAGCCAAACCGGTTAGGGCAGAGTCACGCTTTTAGAAAGGCGCATTGCAGGTCCACTTAGGAACAGAAACACCTGCAAATCTAGAAAAGCTCCTGGATGATGTGAAGTTGGAGCTGTATGAAATTCCAGATGGAAAGAGATCCCAAAGTGAGTGTCGTTTGCTCAGACCTTGTGGGTCCGGTGAATTCTGCTACA
Organism: Murina feae; assembly: GCA_004026665.1. Classification (NCBI taxonomy): domain Eukaryota; kingdom Metazoa; phylum Chordata; class Mammalia; order Chiroptera; family Vespertilionidae; genus Murina; species Murina feae. The sequence continues at coordinate 20,369 of PVJC01012865.1, forward strand.
GCCTCTACCCCAACCTTGAAGGCTCTCCCAGAAATAAACTATGGAACCATTGTCTATACTCCACCTCCCTGCCTGTGGGAATTTCCCAATATTAGATATTTTTCTCCACCTATTATTTACCAAAATTCAGTTAATCTTCAAACCCTCTAGAAACCCTCCAGAACATCTCAGGGAAAAGCCAGAGATTCCAATATTAGCCTGTATTGTCCCATCACTCAGCTGCTTGAAAATTATTTCCAAGGTAGCTTACATAAGAAAGGAATGCTCTAGGCTGCAATGAACAAAGTACTTGATAAGAATGTCTTAAACAATAGTGATACTTACTATTTAACAAGAAGCCTAGAGGTAGGCAGTTCCAAGAATGGGGCAGTGTCAAATGGTCAATGGAACCTAAATTTTCTCCCATCTTTCTTGTTTGGTCTCCTTAATGTGATAGTATATTTCTTTCTCATGGTCACGGGATGGTTGTTGCTGCAGCACCAACCATCATGCCTTCACAATAATTTCGTAGAGCGGAAGAGAGAAGAACAGGGACAAGCTCTTTCTGTTCCAAAGGAATAGAAACAGATTTCTCCTCTTGTCTACTTGGCCAGATCTGAGTCACATGCCCATTCTTAGACCAATCACTGACAAACAGAAGATAGTGGAGTGGGATCATCCCCGCAGGGACCAGGAGTGGGATTGGTGTGTATCTAGGAGACAGGAATTCTGGACACTCCTCAAACCCTTATAAACAAGAGACTTTCACTACAGGAAGCAACCCATATCATACCAGCCACCATTTATGGAGCACTTACCATGTGCCAGGCTCAGTGCCTAGCATGTTGAACAACCTGTGAGGAGGCTTCTAGAATTTCTATTTTCCAGGTGAGAAAACAGAGGCCCAGCAAACTGAAGTAACTTGTCTAACTAAGGTCAATAAGTGACGGAAGAGGAATTTTTGCTGAGCTATGATGATTGACACAACCGCTGCTTTACGCTGCAGGGGACCCCTCCATGGGTAGCAGAGCTAGTAGTTTCTGCCTTAGGAATCTAGCCCCAGAGGGCTGGGAGTTGGGGTGCAGGGGATCTCACGGCCCTGGACTTGTAGGGTTAACACTGTCACCCTCTCCTCTGAACACCTACAGACCAGAGGGTCCCCCACAGCTGAAGCTGGGCGAATCTTGCTCAAACCCCATCAGGGGACACACTGCCCTGATGCCATTCGCCCCTCTTCTTTGGGAACACAGGGAGCACGAGGGTAACCAACATGCTGGAACCATCTGCCCAGCTCCTAATAATAAATGTGAGAGGAACAGGTTTCAGGCAAACATTGCTTAAAAAAAAGAAAAGAAGAAGCAGCAGCCTCTTTTCACACCTGGGCAGCCATCTGCCGTTTCCTCCTCATGTGCCAAGCTGTGGGAGGGGTGGAGGGGGAGAAGGTGCCTCTGGGTCCTGCACCACCAACAGGGGTGGCTCACAAGTTCTCTCCCTTTTGCCTCTGTGGACAGGGCACTGCAGAGAGAGGAGGGAGCAATCGCTGGCTGAGCAGAGGGAAAGCACAATTCCTTCAAGATGCCGATGGTAGGTGGTAATAGCTCTCTTGTAGACAGGGCTTGCTGTGGGTTAGGTGCTGTGCCGTCCAGTACACATCTCAACTCCTTGAATTCCAACACATATATGGGTGCCCTTTTGTAGATGAGAGACTAGGGGCTCAGAGATGTGACGTGACTCACCCAAGGTCATCCAGCAAGGCTGCCTCTTCAATATGCAATAATGGGGTCTAGCCTCCCTCCATTCTGGCAACCTAGGGGTGGGGGTGTTTCCCATGTAACAGATAAGCAGCTGACATCACTCAAGGATGATCTTCCACCTCCAGCCTTGCCCCAGGCACACCTGTCCTCTGCCCTGGAGCTGAAATGTGGGCTTCTCTGGTTACCTAACTTGTGGCTCACGCCCTCTCTGTCTCACCCAGTCAAAGAAGAACAGGAGAAAAGACTCTGAAAATCATCAGGAACCTTCAGAGAAGGAAAAAGAGCAGCTGGCTGAGGTGGAGCTTCGGAAGCTGAGGCAGCAGTTCCGGAAGATGGTGGAAAGTCGGAAGTCCTTTAACTTCAGCTCCCAGCAGAAGATCTTGACTCAGCAGTGAGTGATGGTTGGGGTTTTGTCGTAAGTGAACTTGTGAGAAAGTTTCACGAGGCTTGCCCACTCCTGGGGCCTTGGACCAGGGCCCTACTTCTGAACCCAATCTGAGGACCGCTTGGGATAGCTTCAGTGGACAGGGGGGACTTATTCTCAGAATCCATTGTGTGTCAGGGACTCCAAGGGAGCAGAGCATCATGTCTTAAGAAAGGGCCCAAATAGGAAACCATTTCTGGGTCTTGTTTTTTTCTATACATGGGTGTTCTTTCTGAATCTCAGCCATGGCTGGTGGGAGATGGCTGCCTCCCACTCTTTCTTTTAAAAAAAAAATTTTTTTATTGATTTCAAAGAGGAAGGGAGAGGGAGAGACAGAAACATTAATGATGACAAGTAATCATTGATCAGCTGTCTCCTGTATGACTCTCACTGGGGATTGAGCCCACAACCTGGGCATGTGTACTGACTGGGAATCGAACGTGACCCTCTGGTTCATAGGTTGACACTCAACCACTGAACCACACTGGCCAGTCTGCCTCCAACTCTTGAACTACCAAAGGTCACACTGTTGTGAATCAATTCCAACCCCAAATTCCCAGGAGAGAGAGAATCTGATTGGGACAGCTTGGGTCAGATGTCTACTCCTAGAACAATCAGTGGCTGGAAGTGGGGCTGAGGCCTAGGACACAAGATGGCTATAGGTATCATTCCCATGGTCCTAGCCCCCCTGGAGGTGGGGAATGCCCAGAGACAGAGAAGTCACCCCAGAGCAGTGGTCGCCAACCTTTTGGACCTCACAGACCACTGGTTGGCAGCCGCTGCCCCAGAGGATGTTTCCTGCTTGTGCATCCTTATGGGATCTGTAAGGGAGAATGACTGGCCCAGCTGGCATGACTCAGTCGTCGAACATCAACCTATGAACCAGGAGGTGTTGGTTCGGTTCCCGGTCGGGGCATGCAGGAGGCAGTGGATCAATGGTTTTTCCCCCTCTTCCTCCTCCTCTTCCTCCTCTTCCTCCTCTTCCTCTTCCTCCTTCTCCCCCCCCTCCTCCTCCTCCTCTTCCTCTTTCTTCCTTTCTCTCTCTCTCTCTCTCTCTCTCTCTCTCTCTCTCTCTCAATGTTTGAAATCAGGTTGCCCTAGGGTTATGGTATGTATAGTTTCTTTGGACAGCAGGAAGGTGTTTACTGAGGTTAAATAAGCAAACATTAAACAGGTATTTTTAGATTCTATCCAAGGGAATGTAATTTCTCAGCTCCATCCCTAATGTTTGTACAGGCAGAATCTCTCCATTATTAGAAAGAAGATCTTGCTGTTAGGTGATGCGTGGGGTTCGGAAGAGAGGGAAAAGGGCGCTTTCGATTCCCCATGGATTTGACTCGCAGCCACTGCTAGTCCACATGGGATCTGCATGTCAGTTAGAAAAAGGCACCCTTTCTCGAGAGATGTACTGCCATCTGTTGGACACATTGTCACTATGCAGAGGTTTGTTAGAATAAGTGTCTCCCAGAAAAGTGTAATAAATCAAGTAGATATTTGATATTTTTTTCAAGTAGAAGGTGCTCCTTTGGGCCATGCAGTCCCCAGCCTGCACATCTGTGCCTGGGCTTAAATGGGGAGAAAGTCCCACCTGCCAGCTTTGGAAGACTAGATGCTCTAGAACTGGATGTGCACTAATAGTACCTAGCCACATGTGACTGTTTACATTTGCAATTGCCCAGCCTGTGTGGCTCAGTGGTTGAGCATTGCCCTATGAACCAGGACGTCATGGTTTGATTACCAGTCAGGGCACATGCCCGGGTTGTGGGCTTGATCCCCTAGTAGGAGGCGTGCAGGCGGCAGCCAATCAATTAATGTCTCTCAACATTGTTGTTTCTCTCTCTGCCTCTTCCTTCCTCTCTGAAGTCAATAAAAATATATTTTAAAAATTTGCAATTAATTAAATACAATTGAAAATTCAGTTCTTCAGTTGCACTAGGCACACTGCAAGTGCTCAAAGCCACACATGCCTGGTGGATGCTATCTGACAGTGCAGCCAGAGACTATTGCCATCATTGCAAAACGTTCTATTGAATGGTGCTGTTTTAGGACAGTGTAGGCAAAGGATGGTCTGGCTGACTGCCCGTTTTTGTCAATAAAACAGCCACAGCTACATTTATTTGTTCATTCATTGCCTATGGTTACTTTGTTGAGTAGTTGCAACTGAAACCGTCTGGCTGGAAAAAACTAAAATATTTATTTGTTGGCCCTTTATAGAAAAAGCTTTGCAGACGCTGTTCTAGTGTGGCACTGCCAACACTTCAGTGGGCATACGAGTCACTTGAGGATCTTGTCACAGAGCAGATTCTGATTCAGTAGGTCCTGGGCTGGGACCTGAGCCTCTGCATTTCTCCAAGCTTCCTGAGAATGTTGAGGCAGCTGGCCTGCAAACCGCACTGGGCAGCGGGTGTGGGGTGCCCAGTGTTCACCAGAAACTGGGCCTCTGTGCTATTTTCTGTTGTTCAGTTGTGTAGTCTCCTGAGCCTTTTCTCTTTCTGAAACCTTCATTCACCCATATCCCCCACCCTCTCTCCTCTCCAGAATAGACAGAAGGAGAGAAAGGAGAAGACTCAGGTCAGCCAATTTAACAAATTATTAGCATCCCAAGTAAGTGAAGTTAGGGTTACTATGTTGATTCAAAATTGAAAAATTGTCTGATGGGTTTGTCTCTCATCATTAGAGACTAGTGGCCTGGTGCACGAAATTTGTGCACGACAGGGGAGGGGGGTGGAGAGGGGAGGTGGGCGGAGGACGGGTGTCCCTCAGCCCAGCCTGCACCCTCTCCAATCTGGGACCCCTTAGGGGATGTCCGACTGTCGGCAGTCAGACATCCCTCTCACAATCCGAGACCGTTGGCTCCTAACCGCTCACTTACCTGCCTGCCTGATAGCCCTAAACCACTCTGCATGCTGGCCTGCTTGCCCCCAACTGCCCCCTCCACCAGCTGATCACCCCCAACTGCCCTCCCCTCCTGGCCTGATTGCCTCTGCCTTGGCCCCGTCACCATGGCTTTGTCTGGAAGGACGTCTGGATGGTCTCCCTGAAGGTCTCCCGGTCTAATTAGCATATTACCCTTTTATTAGTATAGATAATTGGTTGTAAAATCTGGAAATATGTTAGTGAGCTGGGGGCAAAAGAGAACGTGGGCGCCCCCGCCATGTCTGGGTAATGGGTTTGGACAGGCACAGCTCCAAATTGTTCCTTAGGAAAAAAATGCCCCTTGGAGGAAGGCAGAGCTGTGGACGGTGCAGTGAACTGGGTCACAGGTGATCTGAGTTCCAGACCTGGACCGAAGACTTGGGCAGGTCCCTTCCACCGCTTCAGTGGGCTGTACCTCTCCGAGTCTCCTTTCACAGTGAAGGACTCTGGAGAGTCTGCTCAAGGTGAACTCAGGGTTCAGGGTTAATTGTGCACTGCTTTTTTAACAGCAAGGAAATCAAGACCCTGCAAGAGGAGCAGGATGAGATCACCCTGCGTTTGAATCTCATCAAGTCCGCCAAGAACTTGGATCTGAATGAGAAAAACTATATGGAGCTGTGTTTCCTGCTGCAAACCAAAGAGGACTATGACTCCTTGATTAAATCGATGAAAATGCTCTTGGCTGAACTGGATGAGAAGGTATGGTCTTACTCTTAAAGGTGCCAAACAGAACACAGAGAAAGGGGAAGAGGTAGGATAGTACCTATGATGCCTTAGGGCAGATATAAGACCCCTCCCATCTTCACTTTCCTAAATGTGACTAGTGACTGTCTCCACTACTATTGATCCCAGTTCTATTGATCTATTTCTCCCCCATGATCTCCTGTGCCTCCCCACTGTACTTCAAATAAATTTCCAAATTCTTACTTTACCTCTAGGAATTGGCTGGAGGTAAAATCCAGGTAAAACCCCAAATCTGACTAATAGCAGTTGCAAACACCAATCACTGATAGACATGAAAGATGAATGAGGAAGAAACCTTTCTTGTTTTAAATCACTGATTTGGGTGGAGGGGGGGGGTGGTGTTTGTCACTGCAGCATAACCAAACATCTCCTGACTAATGCAGTAAGAATTTGAAAATCTACTTGGAGTACAGTGAGGAGGCGCTGGAGAACACAGTGAAGAAATGGATTAATAGAACTGGGAGATCAGGGGTTATATAAAGTGGTGGATAACATCCATGGTGTGACAGTTAAGGATGCGTTTGGCTGCAGGTAACATATAATATTCAAGAGGAATGTGGATCAAAAGGATATTTACTCATTACTTATTTTTTTAATAAACTGTGTTTATATGTAGGAGATAGCTTGATTCTAGGTACAGAAAATTATAGAGGATTTTACAGCTGCATAACTTCCAGAGGGACACTGGACAGTCACCAAGGATGTGGCACAATTCTTGGATGTCTCGTGTTGTTTCCGATGTTGCAGGATGTGTGACATCTCCTGACCGACCCATTAAGTGCCACTAGAGTCCCACCATTGCAAGAGCCCCAGAACACTCCACATGGTTACAGAGGGCCCTTTGGGGGGGAAATATTTGCTGGAAACTTTCTGTTGGGAAAGTTAGCAGGGTTAGGGTAAGGTGGAATTTATGCCCACAGGTGAATGAAATTGACAGCAAAAACTCTAAATTGCCCTGGCCGGTTTGGCTCAGTGGATAGAGCGTCAGCCTGCATACTGAAGGGTCCCAGGTTCGATTCTAGTCAAGGGCACTTACCTCGGTTGCAGGCTTCTCTCCATCCCGGACCCTGGTCGGAGCTCATGCAGGAGGCAAACAATCGATATTTTTCTCTCTCATATTTCTCTCTCACTTCCACTCTCTCTAAAAGTCAATGGAAAACTATCCTTGGGTCAGGATTGAAAAAAACAACAACAACCCCCCCCACACACACACACAAACAAAAAAACCCTCTGAATTGCCTTATTTTATCCCAAACTGGGTAGATTTAGTTGAATTGAGCATGTACCTGAGAAATTAAAATTCTATTTATAGGAAAAGAAAGAACATTGCAATTTTTTTTTTTAGCGCACTCAAGTTAGTGAACAGTCGGATTCGTACCCACACAGATGTTAACACAGCTGGGTTTTCTTTTTTCTTTTTATCTTTTCAGATTTCTCAAATGGAAAAAAAAATTATAAACCAAAAACAGGTCTTCACAAAAACACAGGAGGCTAATAACCCCCGGAAACTGCAAAAACAGATCCACATGTTAGAGACACGTTTGAATCTTGTACGTAAGGGGTTCTCTGCAGCTTTGCAAACATCTCTGCCTCCCTTTGCTCAAGAGTAAAGAATGATGTCTGTGGAGCCGTTCGCAGAACATACATGCTCATTTAGTAGACAGACTCAGGAGGCGGTGAGCTAATGGTGTATGTCTAGATCAGGCAGCCTGTTAGAATTTACCATCCACTCACTCTGTTCCTTCCTCTCTCGTTGGCCCATTGTTACCTAAGGTGCCTTTCTCCTTCTTGCTCTCTGCACCTTAGCATGTGCGGATGCCCGAATACCCTCTACTTCTCCCCATTCCCTCTCCCCTTTCTGGGATGCCTGCTCTTAGTCCCAGCTTCTTGTTTCCAAGAAATAGCTCAAATATTCCCCTTCACCAGGCAGAATTAGTTAGACTTTCCTCCCCCATGCCAATCTGCTCATGCCTCTATTAGAGCGAGTGCCTTTTGGTTTGTCATTGATGTCGCTGAGAAATAGTAGGCACAGATGTGCATACCTTGATAAAAAGAAAGTGGCGTTTCCTGATTGCCTCCAGTCTACTGTGATTTTGGCATTAAGCAGGATTTTGTTGCAAACTGGTATAAGCAAAAATAGCTAATGTATTAGTCATAGAAGTGAAAATTTTAGAGAAGTGGTACCCTCAGGTATGGGTGGATCTAGGTGCTCCAAACATGTCTTTAGGACACTTTATCTGTCCATTTTTTTCTCTGGGTGGACGTCATTCTTGGGCGGCCTCCGATGTGAACAGGCACCAGCAGCAAGGGAGTCTCTCTTCCCTAAGAGTTCAGACACAAGCCCCAGGGTTCCCATGAGGCCAGCCTGGGTCCCATGCCCATCCCTGAATCAATCACTATGGTTGGAGTCATGTGCTACCCTTGGACTGCATTCCTTCCTCCTCCCCCTCCTCCCATCAAATTGGGGAAGGCAGCCCTAGCCAACGATGTGGTCTGAGCTTGAGGGAGAAGTGGTTCCCCTAGAGAACCATGAAGAAGGAGAAGGAATGCTGGGCAGGTACAAACAACACATTCCAGTCTGGCTTGTGAAATAGCTCCCCGGACACCAGCCAGAAGAGAAGGAAAGTGAATTGATTTGGAGGGAAGCTTGTCACTAACTCACTACACAAAGATCTTAGATTTGCCAAAACTCTGACCACCAGGCTTTACCCACAAATTTGGCTGAACCAAATTTGACCTGATCTCTGTCTGCCTCTCCCCTCCCCTGCCCCCAGCCTGGAAGCTGCCTGAGGGCAGGGCAGTGTCTCTTTAATATTCCCGCACAGTGATTTGCTGCCATGCTCAGAATGCCTAGGATGCATGTCAAAATGCAGGTTACTGAATCAGAACCCCCTGGGCTTAGATGCAGGCTGCACTATTTAAAAAAAATATTTTTTTTTATTTATATTGATTTCAGAGCCGAAGGGAGAGGGAGAGAGAGATAGAAACATCAATGATAAGAGAGAATCGTTGATTGGCTGCCTCTGCATGCCCTCTGCTGGGAATCGAGTCCACAACCCCGGGCATGTGCCCTTGACTGGAATGGAAACCGGGACCCTTCAGTTCCATCAGTCCCACTGAGCCAAACCGGTGAGAGCTGCACCATTATTAACAACCCCAGTGAGATAAAGGTGGTTAAGAATCAGTCATGCCTGGCACAGTGTGAGGCTCACAGTCAGTGCTCAACAGACATCTATTGATTGAATGAATTAATAAACACATGCATGATCTAATGATGACTTGTCTGTAGAGGCTGGCGTTTTGTTAAAGGTCCATTCAGATTTTTTACTTCTTCCTGAGTCAATTAAGTAGTGTCTTGCTTCTTTAACACTCTACAAAGCACAGGACAGCCGCTACCACAGTGCATCATCCAGACCAAAATGTCAACAGTGCTGAGTGAGAAAAGCTCTGCATGAAAACAGCCCCATCCCAACTTCTTTCCTGTCAGCAACTTATTGAAGAGATCAGGTCAATTGTCCCGTAGAAAGTTCTGCTTTCTGGATTTGACTGATTGCTCCTCATGGTATTATTTAGCTTGTTCCCCTCGCCCCTGAAATTACTGAAAACCAGAAGTTAGGTTTAAAAAATATGAGAAGTTTGAAATCCAAGAAAAGTAACTTTTCAAAGGCCACTGAGCCAGTTGGTGGCCGACTTAAGCCTCTCACCCAGTGCTCTAAACTCCTCTGGGCCTGGGGTGGGAGGTTGGGGGAAGACCTCCCAACCCTCCATGCTGCTTTTTAGAAGCTTATCTCATGAGCCCTGTTTTGAAGCACACCCCTCCCCACAGGTCACCACGAACTTTAACAAGATGCTGACCACCAACGCTAAGCTCCGCAAGGAGATTGAGGACCTACGGTATGAGAAGGCAGCTTATGACCACGTCTACCAGCAGCTCCATCGGCGCCTGTCAATGCAGAAGAAAACCATGAATGAGGCCATTGAGCAGTCCGCTCAGGCCTATGAGCAGAGGTGGGCTGAGGGAGAGACCCTCGGGGAGAGAAGATCTCTTTGACCCCTGCTGAGCATCTCATGTCCTACGCTGGGCCACCACTGCCTCCTGTGCTTATGTGTTGAGAAACCTTAAATCATCATCATAACTCTAAGCACTGACTGTGTGCCACGCCTGATGCTAGGTGTTTTGGGGAATATTTCAATCCTCACAAATGCCATAGGAGTTATACCCCCATTTTAGAGACCAGGAAATAGAGGCTTACAGATGCCCAAATACCTGAGATCCAGATAAATGGCAGAGCTGAGATTCAAAGCTCTATGCTATATTATCTCCTTCAGGTGCCCCTGCCTCTAGTCCTAGGGGTCTCTCTTAGTCTCCCAGCTTTACACTCGCAGGGCCAAAAGACATATAGTTTAGCTGTGAAGAGCACATGTTTTTGAGTCAGTGAGGTCTGAGTTGGAATCCTGGCTCCAACACTACTATATTGTTGTAGGACTTCTTGGAGTGGTAGTGAGGATTAATAATATATATGTATTAATAGAGAGCAAGGAGTGGCTGGGACATAGTAATTGACAAGTGGTGGTGATGGTGATAATGCTGATGGAGGTGATGATGATGGTGATGTGTGTTCTGGTGGTGATGAAAGAAGAATTTCCTGGGGGTGGTCTAGACTTGGTAGCTCCTGTCATTCAGGTAAAGAGGGTTGTTCCTCCACTCCCTGTTGGAAAGAAGTGACGGTCACTGGCAGAAGGTCCCTCTGGGCTGGCAGGGAGAGGGGAGGATCCTCTGGTCACTCAGGCGCTGTGCCCCCTTCACCCAGACTGGAAGCCACGGCTCGAATGGCTGCCATGAAGGATCGCCAGCAGAAGGACATCTCTCAGTACAACCTAGAGATCCGAGAGCTGGAGCGCGTCTATGACCACGAGACCAAGCTCAAATCCTTCCTGCTCATCAAGCTGAACGATCGATTGGAGTTCGAGGAGCAGGCCAAAAAGGAAGAAGGTACCCTCTCCTGAGGCCGAGGGACCAGCTGGTAAACCAGGCTGAGAAGCTTCAGCTTCAGCCCAACAACCATGGAGAACCACAACATGTAACGGGGTCATGTGAGCAGATGTGCCTGGGAAGATCCTTCTAATTGCCACATGGGGACCAAATCAGAAAGATAAAACTGAGTTCAGGAGAGTAGGAGTTATTGCAGGTATCCAGGCTGGAGAGAGCAAGGTTTAGAGAACTTTCTTGGTTCTGATTTCATGAATCTGCCAAGTTCTGAACCTGTTTCAGGCTCCTGTTCCCCAGGGCTTCCTTGAATGTCATCGTGCTCAAATGTCTCATCCTTTGAGAGGACTTCCCTGACCATCCAGCTCCCCATCACAGCACCTCCATTCTCAGGTCACAATGGTAGTTATTGGATTTCTTTATCTTTTTACTTGGCTCTCTTCTTTTCATCTGATTCCCCCACCAAAGCTCCATGGGGCAAAGATGTTGTACCCACAGAGCCCCACTCAGTGTCTGGCACATAGTAGGTGTGCAGTTAAGATATTCGTGAAGCAACTAAGGAGTGAAGTTCCTGCCCCATCTCCTAGAAAAGCCTAGCGTCCTCCCTAAGGCACAATAATTATAAACACCGAACACATCTCTGCTGGGCACTGCACTGAGCGCCTTCCTTTTCACATTCACATTGCTGCTTTCCCTTTCTAGCTCTCAAGCCAAAGAAGGTCAGGAAGAAGAGCAAGGGTGAGAGTTTTGAGAGCTATGAGGTGGCTCACCTCCGGCTGCTGAAGCTGACTGAGAATGGGGACGTGAATCAGCTCATTGAGGAATTTCTGGCCAAGGAGGAAAAGAACTTTGCCCGGTTCACGTATGTCACAGAGCTCAACAACGACATGGAGACGATGCAGAAGAAGACTGAGAAAATCCAGGTCAGAGCCACTCTTTAAAAAAAATTTTTTTAAAAAATTGATTTCAGAGATAAAGGGAGAGAGAGAGAGAGAAACATCAATAATGCGAGGGAATCATGGATCAGGTGCCTCCTGCACGCTTCCCGCTGGGGATCAAGCCTGCAGTTCGGGTTTGTGACCTCCTGGTTCGTAAGTTGACGCTCAGACACTCGGTCACTGAGCCATGCCGCTGGGCAGGGCCACTCTTCTTTCCCAGGCCTGAGACCGGCCCGCTCCCACAGCAGCCTTCCCCACTGGGGCTCTTCGGAACACTCTTTGAGATGCTCTGCAACAAAAAGGGCCTCACGGTCAAATCAATTGGGGAAACACGACATTCCCCCCCAATGTCCTGCCTGCATTTCACCCTTTCTGGAATTGGTATTTGGCTTTCAATTGATATACACACTTAATGTGGTCATGTCCCCTCACTCCATGGCATGTTTTATATTCCAGGGTTCAGTAAACTATAGCCACGGCCTGTGGTCTATTTTTGCATAGCCCGTGAGCTAAGAATGGTTTTTATATTTTTAAAGGGGTATAAAAAAATCAGAATAACATATAAGACAGACCATACGTGGCCTATAAATCCTCAGAAATCTATCTGGTTCTTTGCCTCAAAAGCTTGCTGCCCTCGGTTAATCAGCAGCTTCACAGAATTGAGGGGAGATGGTTAAGTCATCGTGGAGAGACTTGATGTCCATGAGCATAGTAAATGCTCTGACAAGTCCTGTGGTGAAGAAATCTGTTTGCCTTTGTTGAACCTGTCATTTCCCAAACTTAATTGGCTCCCTGGGCTACTTATTCCCCAGAGCATACATAAACAGCCTTTGGGATGTCTACAGAGGGTAGAGTCTAAACTCAGGGTGACATTACAGGCCCTTCAAAATGTAGCTTCAACCTGCCCCTCAGGCTCCTCTTCCATCACAACCCGCAAAGGGCTCCCTCTGCAGCTGCCAGACCCAGCTGTGCCATGCATTTCCCTCCCCAGAGGCTTTCCTTGTGTTGCTTCCTCCTCCCCCAACCCCCTGCCCTTCTTCTGATGAAATACTGCTCATTAGTCCCTGCCCTGCACAAATGTCATCTCCCCTGGGAATTTATTCTTCCCTCTGAGGTCTCAGTGTTCTGTTTATATGACAAGAGGAGCCACTTCCTTTTGTAATGTCACTGTTTCCTGAGCGCGGGGCTTGTGTAAGTAGATCATAGCTAGAATATGTAGGTGGAATTTATAATTTACCAGCGATGAATTAATTTTAATGAGGATCAGGAAAAATGTAGCTTGCAGAGCAAACTTGTGACTTGGATATTAATAATGTGATTAGTAATAGTAATAGTAAACAAATGATCAACATATTAAAATAAAGGTTGGTTGAATTAAAGACTATTAAGAGGTAATAGTAGGTTGATAGATAATAATAGTATAGGTGGCATGCAGAAATGGTGGAAATGGAGGCGGTTGTATCAGTTAGGGTTGTCCCAGGAAACAGATGGCATGCCCCAAATGGGTAAATTGAGGTGAGTTTTTTTAAAAAGGGACTATTTACAAAGAAAATTAAGAAGGGAGAGCGCAGGACCAGCAAGAGGAGAGGGCTCCAGAACTGGTGAGGGGAGGGAGCAGTTTCTGGAATCAGGAGCGAGGTGTGTGAAGAAAGCTGTCTGTGTGCCCTTCCTGGAGGGATGTGGCCAAAGTAGTGACCTGCCAAGGAGTGGGCAAGTACCCCCAACCCCACTCTCCTTCTGCCCTGTAATCTCCAGCTGGTGTCTCATTGGCTAGGCCCAACCCAAGCTAGAGGCTAGGAAGGTAGATTCCGGAAGAGATGGAGAATGTCCAGCTCACAGTGTATTCCCTCTGCATTCCTGATGCCCAAGAAGGGCCCGCACAAAACGGGAGGCACATTTAGTAATGGTTCCCAAACAGTAATTGACCTTGACCTTCCCATTCACCTTGAGGGTGCTATCCTGTCCTCCATTTGCCACGCATTGGGACGAATGTGTCTGATGAAGATGGTCAAATTCTCACCCTTTCTGGGCCTCAGGCTCCTCATCTGTAGAGTGACTACTTGCACTAAAGCAGTAGTTTCCAAGCATTTATAAAATAATCTATAGAACATGTTTGATTAAACTTAGGTTATGAGGAAACACCGGTAGAGGAAACAGATAAAATGGAGCAGTCCCTGATGAAAGGGGTGGAGGTGGATGGGTGATTGGAGGAGGTACCTGAGACCTAACCTTTTGTCTTTCTTGTAGTATCTCTGCTCAAACTAGGGCTCAGGTAAAAAAAAAAAAAGGGGTAAAAACAATTAGGATTCTAACATCTGCCTTCACCTCTACCTGGATGGAGGGTTGTGGTTAAAGCTATGGCTAGGGCTGGTTCCCCAACAGGATGTATGCAGCTTTTCTTCTTGTTTGCTTGGTCTCCCCCAGCCACATATTAAAAATTTATTAGCTGCTAGCATTTAAACATGAAACTCTGGATTTCTAATTTCTCTTGGAAAGTCAGATTTGACAACTCCTGCCCACTTTTGCGTGGGAAGTTTAGTCCTCTGCCCCTGTTATCCCCCAAGCTTGTCCCCTTTCAGCCAGACCAGCTGGGTTTGAGTTTGATTATCTCCCATGCAGGTGCTTCACCACTCCCCTCTGGTGGCCATATGCAGTATTGCAGGGACGGTCTTTGACTACAAAGAGATCTGAAGGAACATGGAAGGATGGTCTGGGAGTTGGCAGGACCCGGAATCCTTATTTTTCAGGAAGGAGCACCTTACTAGTCCCAGTAGGGTGACAAAGACAAGCCATAGAGAGGGATTTGAGGAAACTGACCTGGCCAGGAAATGGTTCCCCAACAGAATTGACCTAGATCTTTCCCATTCACCATGATGGCACTTACTCTTAGCTACGCAGCTTGTCTCTGGCATTAGGACAGGATGTGTCTGATGAAGGGGCAGGTCCTTGCCCTCACTGGGCTTCAGATTTTCCATCTGTAGAATGATGTTTGCACCAGAACAGTAGTTCCTGAGCTCCTTTTTGAAGTTACCGAAGTGCCCTTAGGGGCTTAAATAGAGCTGCAAATGCTTGTTGAATAAATCCTGAAAACTCTGCTTTCCCATGAGAAGGCTTAGTATGTTAAAAATCTTAGAAGAGAAAGGTATGCTCATGATAGAAAATTTGGAAACTACCTAAGGATAGAAAGAATTTTAAAAATCGCCCATTATTCCATTGCCTAAAGACAATCATTTTGAACTGTTTTCTTCCGATCTTTTTTGGTGATGCTTTGAAAACTTAAATAGTTATTATCTATAATATCAACATATTATGCATAAAGTTGTATATTATAATTGAAAAGTGTTCTTTGGGTTATTTGTTCATCCAACAAGTTATTTGTTGAACACCTACTATATGCCAGACACTGTTCTGGGCACTGGTAATGTGGCTATGAGCAAGGTGACAAAAAGCTCTTCCCTCATGGAGCTTCTTTTCCTCCAGGGAAAAACAGACAATAAACAACAAGCCCACCAACAAATACATAACTGATAGCTTATATTAGAAAGTGAGAAATGTGGATTAAAAGATACAGTGGAACATGTGAAGAGAGGGATTCTGGAGTCAGGTGAGGGCATGGCCATTGAGAAGTTAAGCTTAATCAGACTTGTAGGTGAGGGAATAAGCTGTGCAAATCTTTGTGGGGGTGGGGGTGGGGGAAAATGACTATTCCAGGCAGAGAAAACAGCAGTGCAAAGGTCCTGAGGCAGGAGAGTGCAAGCAGGCTAGTTGCATAGAATGGAGAGAGAGAGAGATGGGTGGGGGTTGAAGTTCAAGAGGGGAGGATGCTATGGGTGCTGCGCAGAGTATATTTCCAGAAGAGTTTTTGGCAGTCACGCTGAGAAAAGAGTTGTGGGAGAGTTCTGGACAGAAGAGGAATGGCACCTATTCAGGTTATGTACGAAATTTGGAAAATACTAAAAAGTATAAGTGGAAACTCCAAATCAAGAAGCAGCCCATCACCCGGGCATAGCATTGGCTAATCTTTTTGGAAGATTTCTCTTTGGGTTTACTCTTTTCCCTTTAAAGATGAGAAACATAATCTATATGCCTGTGGGAAAATGTAATCTAACAGCATAGAAAGTTTCCAGGTGATTCTGGTTTATGCTAGAGCTTGAGAACCACTGCTCTGGAGCTGCCTGTCCATTACAGTAGCCACTCACTACATGTGGCGATTCAGTTCCTCAGTGGCACTAGCACATTCAAGTACTCAGTACCCACGTGTAGCTAGTGGCTGCAGTGCTGGGTTATGCAGACCGGGCATTTCAACCATCACAAAAAGTCTATTGACCACACTGTTCGAGACACTTACCCAGAAAAAAATGAGCCATCCACCCTCCTATTCTCACAATGTTTTCTTTTTGTTGTTGTTGACTACTGCAGTATTCTTTTTTAAAAAATTTATGTTTTATTTATTTTAGAGAGAGAGAGGATAGAGAGATAGAAACATTGATGAGAGAGAAACATCAATTGGCTGCCTCCTGTATAACCCCTACTGGGGATGGAGCCCACAACCCAGGCATGTCCCCTGAATTGAACTAGCGACCTCTTAGTTCATGGATCGACTCAACCACTGAGCCACACTGGATGGGCCCTCACTTTTTTTTTTTTAATTAGGAAACCTCCAGGGGTGTAAGAGGGGCTCAGGGGTTCTGGGATCCTTGGATTGGATAATTTAAATTCTCACAAGCTCCTTGAGGCACAGTCTGATTTCCAGGTGTGGCGGGGAGGGGAGCACCCACTTTTTCTCATGGTCTTTCTGGTTTTTCTCTTGAGCAGGATGAGATCGTCCTCTTGCAGTCCCAGCAGAAAATGTCTGATGATAATGACCTCTCTGTCACGAGAGAGCTGGAGGTAAGACCAGGATGGGAAGTAAGGGACACGGGAGTTTCCGTTGTCTGTCTGTCATGCAGCCTGTCAGCTGGTTCTCAGGAGGAGTAAGAAACCTGCCCTGTGACTCTCTACTGACCTGAGTCACATCTTGGCAGCTCAGACCCTTTGTCATAGGCAGCCTCTGCTACAGGTATTGCTGCAGAATTTTGTCCCCAGGGCCACTGTGTCCATTTAAAGATTCCCCCACTTCAGGGAACCTAGCCCAGGCCCTTGCAACTATAAATTTATCCCAGGTTGGAAAATTGAAGACAGATCTTTGCCTCAGTATTTTTCTCTCCCTTGTCCTGGCTGTAACCTGTTCTCAAGCAGTAATAGTTATTACAAATGTATCTTAAGCAAGTACTATATGCCAGGTATTAGGCTAAGTGCTTTGCTTGCACTCTCATTTCATCCTCACAGCAGCCCTATGAGGTGGGTGCTCCATTTTACAGATGAGGAAACTGAGATTCAGAGGGGCAAAGTCACTTGGCCAACATCATGGAGCTGGAATACTGTATGAGCTTTGCATTGTACTAGTATTTAGCTGCCAATAACACAGACCCAAAATAACTGGGGCCTAATCAAGATGGAAATTTATTTACTTCGTTAAGAAATAAGACTGAAGTCATGATGTCATCAGGGACCTAGGATCCTCTTTTTTGTTTTTCCATCCTTAGTGTGTGGCTTACATTCCCAAGGATGCCTCTTAGTCGTGAGGATGTGTGTGGCTGCCGATGGTCCAGCCATAATGTGTGTGTGTGTGTGTGTGTGTGTGTGTGTGTGTGTGTGTATCTCCTTGCTGGTTGAGTCAGCCAGCTTGAAAAAGTTCTTTCCTGGAAGTCTCAGCCAATGACTTCTGTGTTTATACCTCACTGGCCATTCCCATTGTCAAGGAGAGTTGGAAATACAATTTTTAGCAGGGCACATGGCCACCCTAAATACAATCAAGGTTTTGTTATCCAGGCATAAAGGGAGAATGGATACCAAACATCTGCCTAAGATGTGAATTCATAGAGTTGACTTTAAAGCCCCCTTATAATCTAATGGTTTCTGGCCCAGGAACTGTGTTCCTAGCTCATTTCCCTTCTCTGTGGCTTATTTCTGTTTTTGGCATATGCACCTGGTAGACAGCTATGGCGGTGTCATTCTCTAGTGAGCCACTGGGGGGAAGCAAAGCACACGATGCCCACTGAGCTGCTGCCTCTCAGAGGCTTCCCCCAGGAGTCCAGGTGTGAGGAATTGGACTTTCAGGCAAGACCCAAGCCCAAGGAGACCCTCCCCACGCTGGGCACAGACTAGCAGCCCCATGTCCTTTCGGGTCACCCAACGTCCAGGTGCTTTCTTGAGGTTGGGGTTAGTGCTGCTCTGCATCTCTGGGCTTTGAAGGCCTAAAGGGGGGGCAGCTTAGGGAAGCACGGCTCATCAGGCAACCCCAACCATCTCTCCCACCATTAGCTCTTAGTTCCTTTGGCATTAAAGGGATTTCTAGAGGCCCTTTTCAAATGCAAAAACAGGAGAATTTGTCTTTTTTTAAATTTATCTTTATTGTTCAGATTATTACAGTTGTTCCTCCCCGTCCCCCATAGCTCCCCTCCTCGCAGTTCCCACCCCACCCTCTGTCCTTACCCCTCTGCTGTCCTCATCCATAGATGTACGATTTCTGTCCAGGCTCTTCCCGCACCCCCAACACCCCTTTCCCCCTGAGAATTGTCAGTCCCCTCCCCTTCTATGCCCCTGATTCTATTCTATTCTATTCACCAGTTTATTCTGTTCATCAGATTTTTTATTCACTTGATTTTTAGGTTAATTTGTTGATAGATATGTATTTGTTGTTCATAATTTTTATCTTTACTTTTTCTTCTTTTTTTTTTAAAATTTATCTTTATTGTTCAGATTATTACAGTTGTTCCTCTTTTTTCCCCCATAGCTCCCCTCCTCCCATTTCCCAC
>PVJC01012866.1:0-38959 GCA_004026665.1 Murina feae
CCCCCCCCCCCCCCCCCCCCCCCGCAGGCTCCAGCGGCAGAAGCCTCCAGGGTCGGCCATTGCTGCGGACTTCCGTCCCAAACAGCCCCTTGGCCGGGGCCAGGGCCCAGGGCGAGGCCAAGCCAGCACCAGGCCCCCAGCCCCGCGCAGTCCGGGCCTCCCTGCCTCCACCGCGCGCAATTCCAGCGCGTCCCCCCGCAGCCAGTCCCTGTCCCGCAAAGAGAGCCCCTCACCCTCGCACCAGGCCCGGCCTGGGGGCCTCCCACCCCGAGGCGCTTCACAGGCCCGGGCGGAGCCTGATGGCACCCCCTCCCCAGGGCGGTCCAAGAAAGGACCCAGAGGGAAACTCCAGACTGAGCGCGCAGCAACCAAAGGCCGGGCAGGTGTGGCGGAGGGCCGGGCCGGGGCCAGATAATGACGCGCGGGCTCGGTGGGCCCCACCCTCACTCCAGCCCCCAACCCGCAGCCGGCCACACTGGAACAGCTCCCAGCACAGCCTTACGCGCCGACGCGCGCCACCCGCGGCCCCAGCTTCCTGCCTGCATCGGCCGTGCTCGCCCCAGCCCGGCTCCACCGGTGGGGGTAGAGCTCGCCTCCCCTTCCTTCCCCAGGCACTTCCCACCTCCTGCCGCCCCTGCGCCCAGAAGGCTCTGCCATTCTTCTCGGAGGACCCCACTAATCGGGACAGCCCGCTCTCCCGCCGGCCTCTGCTGCTCTCCATGCTCCACCCCCAGCACACCTCTGCTTACACCTCCTACAGGGCTTTTCCCTCCTTCCAACCCTCTTCCAGCCAAAGCCCCCCTTTCAGAAAGGCAGCCTCAGTTTCCCCAAGTGGAGGCTCCACCTTCCCCTAGAGGCCAACGCCACAGTCTCCTGGGAAGGACCTCTTCTTAGCCTGGGGCTGGGGAGGTGGGGCCTAGGGCCATTGGTCTACTCAGGTGTGAGGGGGCAGGTATGACCTGGCCCACAGCTCCATCCTGGACACCCTGCCCCAGGCAGCGAGCAGATGATGGGGGCTGCTCTGAAGTGCAAGTCCCCTCAACCCCCTGTATTTGGGTGGGGTCTCAGTGGGAACCGCAGGGTGTGGGCTGCCTGCCTGGCCTGTATTTCCCAGTGGGAAGTTGGAGGAAGGGCTTAAAAGAAGTTTCACTGGTCCTTGGCCCCCATCTAGTGCTCCGGGCCCCTCAGCATCCGGAATTCCTTATTGCCATCTAACTCAATCTTGCCTTCTGCAGTTTCAGCCAACTCCCTTCTCTCCTGGGTTCAGTGGAGGTGAGAGTGGTGGGTCATCATCTCTCACTGGCCCTTTGGAGATTCAGGGACACAGTTCTGGCTAGTCCGCCCTCCCTGTTCTCCTGGCTGTGACCATCATGTCCCCCTGTGGGCAGAGAGAGCAGAAACAGACAGACATAAGACAGATGACAGCTGGCCCCTGGACTCAAGGCAGAAAGGCCCTTCTAACTTGCAGATTATATGCTTGTGTGGTGGGTCCAGCCCAAGTCCTCTCCTCCCCCAGCTCACCCTTAGCTCGCCCCTCTTGTCATAACCCTACACCATGCAGCCGAGCTGTCCCTGCAGAGATGTGAGCACTGCTCTGCTTCATGAATGATGTGGGGCCTCCTCCTAGGTCTGGCTCCTGCTTAGCTCTCACCCCGGCTCATCACAAGCCTCAACTGCCCATATCTGGGCCAACCAGTACACTGGCTGCAGAAGGGACAGCCAAGCCTGCTTACCTGGGACAGGTCCTGGCAGGCCTCCTCCACACTCAGCATCCACAGCCTCTGTCCCCTGACCTGCCCCATCTGTTCTTCCCTGGGTCATGGAGAACAAGGCAAGACAACCAGGGAAAGAGGAAGAAAGGCCCAGCTGTGCTCCAGTGATCTGGCAGCACCCAGCCACCATTGCTTGAAAGGATGCCCACGAGGAAGGTGACCCAGGGAGCAGCCTGGTGATGCCCGCTGAAGCCCTTCGTGGAGATCAGCAGGCTTGCGCAGCTGCTTCTATGCCGAGCTGGTGGCATCTCTGCAGACCAGCCTAGGGGAGGACTCCAGGGTGGACAACCTCCGAGGTCCACCCGACGCTGACGCAGAAGCTCCCAGAACACTCAGGAAACCTCTCTGGACAGAGCCCTCTTTGTCAACCTGAGACCTCTACTGCCCTCTGGGTCCAGAAGAGGGGGTAGAGGAGGGGCCATGCCCTCCCACCTAGAGCTTCTCTGAATGACAATCAGCTCCTGCCAGGTGGGGATCAGGGCATGACCCCTGGTACCCAAGTCCTGGGCCTGCTCCTTGCTACCAACCGAACTGTGAATGTAGGGCCCCAGCCTCACCCCTGCCCCAGGACCAACAGCACCCTGGTTGGTGTTGGGAGGAAAAGGGGGTGACCTGAGGGAGCCCAGGCCCATCCTACCATCCTGCTTCACCCAGCATCTATAGTGGGCAGAGCTGCAAAACCCTGTTTGTCCTTGGGAAACCAGACCTCCCTAGGGCTCCTAACTGACCTCAGGCCTCTGCGTCATTGAATGTCACCAGAGTTGGGAGGAGGAGCAGGGCGAGTGTGGGAGGAGGTTAGAGGATTCTGCTTCTCTCCCCAGGAAGGATCCAGGGCAGAGGAAACCATTTCTCCCAGTGCCCCACCCCCAGCTGCACCCATCCCCTCCACCAAGCTCTGCGGGTCCCGAGCCCCTTCTCTGTCAGAGTGTCACACCACTACCACCACCACCACCACCACCACCACCACCACCACCACCACCACCACCACCGCACTCCCTCCTCATTACAGCCCGTATCACTGGCTCAGATGCAAGGCTGCCCATCCCAGACATGCCTTCCCTCCCAGCCTCACTGTGCACCATGAGGGTGCAGGAGAAGGCTGTACCCCAGGCTCATGGGTGCCCCCCTTCCCAGCTCCTCACAGGCCTGGCTTGCTCAGTCTTCTCTGGGGACCAGCCCTGGTGGGCTGGGGTTAGGGACAGGGAGTTGCCCTGCCCTTCTCCAGGGAAGCCACAGAAGAATGTTTACATGCCAAACAGAATGTAACACCCTCCCCCAGTCACTGCATGGCCTCCGCCCACCCTGCACCTGCCCACCCCTACCCCAACATCCTGGAAGCTGCTGTCATGATTAGATCGGGTCTCAGAAGGGAAGTAGCCATCACACCATTAAAAAGCCTGTGGACCTTTCTTTCTGTTGGCCTGGACTCTTCTTCCTTTGGGGGAGAGGGCAGAGGCCAGGCCCTGAGCTGGGGGTGGCAGGAGAGAAGAGCACAAGTTGGTGGGCAAGTGTGGAGATGGACGGACTGTAATGGAGGCAGATTGCCTCTACCAGCAGAATGGAAGCTTGGAGGATGCAGGTAACCTGCTCAGGGACGCACTGGTGGGAGGGACTTCCTGCTACCTCTGATGGCAAAGCTGCTCCCTGTCAGCTCCCTTGGCTGTCTGACCAAGGGCCAGAGACTCTCAGTCTAGCGTTGTGCAGGGAGGAAGGGAGGAAAAATTGTCAGTGCCCAGAAGTTAACATATAAAAATGAGTGTGTTTGGAAAATCATAAAGTACAACAGCTCACAAGCATGGAAGAACAATGGTCACTATTCTAGCAAAATCTATGAAAATCACAAATGAATGTAGCCTGTGCCTCAGCCCTCCTAGAAAGGTATCCTAAACTCACAAGATTGAGTGTCTAAAAGTGTTCATTGCAGCATTCTCTGTACAGCTCCACAAAGCCTCACCTCAATTCTGAAGTCCAAAAAACTTCTGAAAACTGGAAGTTTTTCCATTAGTTTGGCACAAGTCTCTGACAAGACTATTTGTAGTCTTTTTAAAAAATTTTATATATTTTCCTTTAAAAATTTTTTTGTTGATTTCAGAGAGAAAGGAGAAGGTTAGAGAGAAACATCAATGATGAGAATCTTTGATCAGCTGCCTCCTGCATGCCCCCACCAGGGATCGAGTCTGAAACCCAGGCATGTACCTGATCGGAAATCAAACTGAGACCTCCGGGTTATAGGTGAACACTCAAACACTGAGCCAAACTGGCCAGGCTATAGTCATTATTAATTCCACTTATCATACATGTTTGCAGTGGAAATAATAATGTGATTATGGAGTGCTGTCTTAGATTCTATTAGGGGTTTTCATAATGTATGGAATATGCACTGAATTGCCTTTTTAAATATTATATACACATGTGTTTGAATTGTAAAGAAATCGGATAAGAGACTGTGGACCTGTAAAAGCAGAAGTTCAGACATAATCTTAATGCCTGTTTGTTGGGGCTCATTATATCGAGCCGCCCACACGATGGGGACCCCACTGTCTGGTACTGTGAAGTGTCTACAGCAGGTGGCTCTTTGTAGACACTTTCAACTGGTCTCTAAGAGTATAAAAAATTGTGTGTAATGTGCATATATATATATATACATATATATACACATATACATATATTTTTTTATTTCAGAGAGGAAGGGAGAGGGAGAGAGAGAAAAAAAACATCAATGATGAGAGAGAATCATGAATCAGCTGCCTGCTGCACACCCCACACGGGGATTGAGCCCACAACCTGAGCATATGCCCTTGACTGGAATCAAACCTAGGACCCTTCAGTCCACAGGCTGACGCTCTATCCACTGAGCCAATCTGGCATCTATTTAGATGAGTTAGAGGTCTTGAATTGCTTCTGGGAGGCAAGCAAGGGGGAAGGGGGCTTTACAGTAGTGTATTTGCAGTACCTTTTGCATTTTGGACCCTACATTCACTAAGTGTGAATCTTCATCTGGATAACACATAAACAATTTTTGTCCCAGGGCAGGCTCCTGGCCCTGCCTGGGGTCTGAGGTAAGAGAGCTCAGGCTCCAAAGTCATGCCATCCCTCTGAGAAGACCATCAGACACCACTCTAACATCCCAGAACCCGTGTAACCATCTTCTGCACCCCACAGTGGCCTCCTGGAACCCCCTTTTCTCCAGCATGGGTGCCAGGGGGCTCTTGGGCCTGATTCACCAGCCTTGAGTAAGGCGCTCACATGCTTTCATTGTTCTCCTTGTTCAAAAATGTCAAAAGCAAGCCATGTTTGCAGTAAAAA
Source organism: Murina feae (assembly GCA_004026665.1). Lineage (NCBI taxonomy): Eukaryota > Metazoa > Chordata > Mammalia > Chiroptera > Vespertilionidae > Murina > Murina feae. Next base: position 5,079 of record PVJC01012866.1, read on the forward strand.
GGCAAATGCTAAAAGCAAATAAACTGTCCTAGCTGGTTTGGTTCAGTGGATAGAGTGTTGGCCTGTGGACTGAAGAATCATGGTTTTGATCTCTGATCAGGGCACATGCCCATGTTGTGGGGTCGACCCCCAGTAGGGAGTGTGCAGGAGGCAGCTGATCAATGATTCTCTCTCATCATTGGTGTTTCTCTCTCTCTCTCTCCCTTCCTCTCTGAAATAAATAAAAATATATATGTTTAAAAAGTATATAAACTAAAACATGAATATGATCAGGTAAAGGTAGTATATTTAGAGTTGTGCAACCATCACCATAATCAGTATTAGAACATTTCCATCACCCACTAGCTGTCAGTCCTATTTCCCCAACCCCTCCAGTCCTAAGCAACCACCAATCTACTACTTTCTGTCTCTATATAGATTATTTTATTTTGGACGTTTCATATAATTGGAATCCCACAATATGTGGTTCTTTGTAACCACCTCCTTTCACTTAGCATGTTTCCAAGGTTCATCCATGTTGTAGCATGTATCAGTACTTCATTCTTGTTTTGTGGCTGAATGATATTCTGCTGTATGGATAGACCACATTTGTTCATCCATTCATCATAGACTTGGGTTTTTTGCTTTTTGTTTTTTGCCTGTTGGCTGTTCTGAATAAATTTTTCCAAATTTTTACTATTTCAAATAGTGCCGCAATTAATATCCTTGCTTTGATGTTTGTTTACTTTTCTAAGTCTAATTCTAGCAGAAATCTCCAGAATAATCAAATAGATGAAAAATTATATCTTGTTCTATTTTTAATTTATTTTATTATTGAGAATGAAAGAAGTCTATGGATCATTCATTATTTTGCATTCCTTTAATCATTCATTCATCCAATTAATTCTGCAGCCTATTGCTGAGCCCCACATGTACCAAAGGCTGCCAGATATGGGGAACTGAATCATTGCACAGTGAGCTGTGAAGGAGGAGGTTGTAAATTAACTTCCACTTTACATGTGCTATGTACGCTGACACACAAGGTTCAGGCAGACTCCCAGCCCAGACTGGGAGCTTCAGGAAGGCTTTCAGATCAATGTGACTGAATTTTGAAAGATAAACAAGAGTTAGCCAGGTAAAGAGCAGAGGACATTCTTGCAGAGGGAGCAGCATGGGCAAGGAAGTTGTGAAGGTGTGAGAACTGCTTGTGGTTCAGTATGGTGGTCACAGGTGTGAATTGGGGAGTAGAGAGAGGAGTGAAGGGGGCAGGACCAGGCCTGAGGCAGGGGTAGGCTGTACCCAGGAGCATGGCTTTAGAGCTAAGGTTGCAGAGAACCTCCTACCCCCTGACCCTCTTCCCACCTCCACCCCTCCCCCGCCCCCCACAGGAGCCCGAGACCTGTCAGGCACACTCACTTCCCAAGGCCTAGTTAGGGCCTGCCTGATGCTCCACATGTTAGGACTTGCCCAGCCTCTGGCGGACTTCTTTTTTAAAATATATTATTATTGATTTCAGAACTGAAGAGAATGGGACAAAGAGATAGAAACATCAATGATGAAAGAGAATCACTGATTGGCTGCCTCCTACACGCCCCACACTGGGGATCGAACCTGCAACCTGGGCATGTGCCCTGACCAGGTGGGAGGAGGATGGGGATAGTTAAAATTTTAATCAAATCAAGTTCTTAACTGGTGATTCAGAGCTGATCTGCCTTCTGGTTAGACTCTTGGTATTTCATACCTTGCCTGTCCAGATCCATCATCTGCCTCTACACATCATGGTCATTGTCACCATCATTCCTTGATGCCATCAGAGAGGTGAGCTACCATATGGGCTGAAGGCAAAGGAGTAAGATGAAGCCAGGGGTACAGTTAATGCCAAAATTACTCGCTGTAGAAAGGGGCTGCAGATTTAAATCAGAGTTTCCTAGGCGCTAGTGCAAAGAGGGAGAGGTAACCATTATATGACTATCAGCTATTTTTTATGTTAAGGCAGCAGAGAAATCCCCATTGTGAAAACAAAGGCATCACAGCCAATGCCCAGGGCTAGCCTCACTGGCTGTTGTCTCAGGCTGTGGAAAAACCTGACTCTTCCCCTGTGGAATCATTGAATGAACCATGGAGATGAGATGGCAGCAAAACTTACCTCCCAGGAGCTGTAAAGTGTTGTGGTGTTTTATATCCTATGTAATAAAGAGGTAATATGCTAATTGACCATCATGCCCTCACAAGATGGCGGCAACAACAGCCACAAGATGGCAGTGCCCAGTCCTCTTAGCCCCATTGGGGGGGGGGGACTGCTGCTGAAGTCCCCTAGTTCCCTCAGTCCCAATAGCAGTGAATTTTCATGCAACCATTACCTTTTTAAAAAATTCTTACCCAAGGATATGATTATTTCTTTTAGATCATCTGTTCTCATGGAGCAGGCCTAAGCCAGTAGGTGGGCATCCCTCAAGAGTCTCAGACTGTGAGAGGGTGCAGGCTGGGCTGAGGGACCTCCTCATGCACCAGGCCTCTAGTTTTAATATAAATAATATGATTATCTAATCTAATAAAAGAGCAACATGCAAATTGACCCTCACTCCATTATACCTAAGCCACGCCCACTATCCAAGTCATGCCCACCCACCAATCGGAGCGACTGTATGCAAATTAACCCAGCCAAGATGACAGCTGGCAGCCATAGAGCTAGAGCAAACAGGAGGCTTCCGTTGCACCAGCGATGGAGAAAACTGCCTGCCTAGGCCGGCTATGGCCTCTGTTCAAGGCAACAATGTTTCAATTATAGAAGCCACGGAGCTGAAGGAAACAGGAGGCTTCGTTGCCTAGACCTCTGCTTAAGGCAACAAAGTTTTAATTATAGAAGACAAATAAACCCCAGAAACCTGATTCCAGCCAGACTTGCTGGGATATTGGGTCAATGGGAGCTGTGGGCAGCCTGAAAATGGCCCTCAGCCCCTCACCCAGGCTGGCCACACCCCAATGGGGTGAGGGTCCCCACTGGGAGGCTTGGCTAGCCTGCAAACAGCCATCGGCCCCTCAACCAGGCTGGCCAGGCATGCCAGCAGGTGGACATACCCTGAGGGGTCCCAGACTATGAGAGAGCACAGACTGGGCTGATGGCCCCCCCCCCAAGTGCACAAATTTTTGTGCACTGGGCCTCTAGTATAATATTACATGAGGGAGGAACTGACAGCATAGGATCACATGTGAGTGATAGCAAATAGGACAGGAGTGGTCTTACCCTTGAGCTGGTCTCCAAAATGCCTTGGGCATCCACCAGGGGAATAAGAGGGAGGCCAGTGGTGCTCCTGCACCAAGGTGTGAGATGCCAACAGGCTGGTGTGTTTGGGAACTGGAGGGAAGGGGGCCTTGTTGAGAAGGGCCAGAGGCAGGGTGGAGAGAATCCAGTCTTGGGGTCATATGGGTTAAGCTAGGGAACTGGACTTTCACTCTCCAGCAGTGAGAGCTGGAGAAGGTTTTAAGCAGAAACACTCTTCTGTCACATTTGTTCTGAAATGTTCATTGTGGCAGGTATGTGGGGAGTGGGTTGAAAGGGGCGAGACAAGTTAGGAAGGTTTATGTAACTCATTTTAACCCTCCTGCTAGACTGCACCCTCACTGAGGGCAAGGGTTGTGTCTGAGACATCTTTGTACCCCACTCTAGTGGGATAGCACTAGAGACTCAACAAATATTTCTTACTTTTATCACCTCCTGTCACCACCTCCAAATCACTGCCCTCACTCCCACGCCTGTTATACCATGAACACACCATGTCACTGAATAGTCCTTTCTTCAGAGCTCTGTGAGGGAGCCCAGCCTAGTGCAGACGGGAACATCCCCAGCTCAGCAGCTGAGGTCAAAGGCCTGGGCCAGAGTCAGGGGTCCTAGTCCCCTCTTCAGTTCTGCTGCTGAGTCACTGTGTGATCCCAGCAAGCCACACACCCCATTTCCTTATCTGTTCAAAGTGGAGGCTATATGAAATTTATCATTTTCCATTTTTTTTAGAAAACTTGGGCCCTTAGAAGCTTATTTGCTGCCCAGCTGGTGATGCTCAGTGGTTCATCAACCTCAGAACCAGGAGGTCATGGTTTGATTCCCGGTCAGGGCACATGCCCAGGTTGCATGCTTGATCCCCAGTGTGGGGTGTGCAGGAGGCAGCCGACCAATGATTCTCTTGCGTCACTGATGTTTCTCTCCCTCTATGAAATCAATAAAAATATTTTTTAAAAAAGAAGAAGAGGCCTATTTGCTAAGAAATCTGGAGCCCTTTGGAACACAATTTGATAACTTCCCAGCTCTGCTGACCTGGTGTTTGGAGAATCAGGTCAGAAACACTTGACATTGCTGGTTTCTGCTGTGGCAGGGCTGTGAGAGACTGCGTGGGAAGATAGACACATCCCAAGTCTTAGGCATTACACTTACCTATGGCAACCTCTCTCCTTCCTTACCCACGCCCTCGGGGTAATCTAGGAAGCTCTTGGAAATAGGGGTGGGAGCAGGCAGGAGAGACTGTGTGTATAGGAAGAGCCCCTGAGTGAAGAAGGGGGAGGGTGATGGGTCTGGGATCCCCACAGGCCAGGCTGCTCAGTGTGGTTCCAGGTGTGTCTCAGGCCAGGGCATAAGCTCCAGGTGGGGACATAAATCTGACAGGATACAGAGAATACTCAGCTCAGCAGTAAAAACCCTTCACCTGGTTTTGAATCCTGGGCTCCTGTCCAAGCTGTACTTGCAAATAAGCAAGGCTCACCTAGGTTTCATAGGACAAAGGGCATCCAAGGAGGGTTGGCACCATGCCCAGGAGACTCCTCCTCTTAGGGAACCTTGAAGCTCTGCTGATCAAGGGGCTATGGGCTCAACTCCTACCCACCCAGCTACCCATCATGGCAGCCCAAGGTTACCCCACTTAGTCCCTGAGCACTAATATATAAGTCCCAGAGCCATGGAGTCAGTGACCCCTGAATGGATGGCAGCTCCCTCATTCACAGACACTGGGCTGCACAGGCAGGGATCCCAAGGTGGCCAGGAAAAGCCCAGTCCTGGGCCAGCGCCCAAGGGCTGGATTGTGGCTGCAGCCTCTTCGCCCATTAGAGTACTTGCTCCTGCCTCCAGAGTCCAAGGGTCCATATGGTGGGTGGACTGAGCTGTGCTGACTACTACATAGGGAGCCACACAGGAGACAGTTATTTGTGGGTGGCATGGGATTCGAGGAGCTGCTAGACCAGGTGGGTGGCTTTGGGCCCTTCCAACTGCGGAATGTGGCCCTGCTGGCCCTGCCCCGCATTCTGCTGCCCATGAACTTCCTCCTGCCCATCTTCCTGGCTGCTGTGCCTGCCCACCACTGTGTCCTGCCTGGCGCTCCTGTCAACTTCAGCCAGGACATGTGGCTGGAGGCCCACCTTCCCCGGGAGTCGGATGGCACACTCAGCTCCTGCTTCCGCTTCACCTACATCCAGGCCCTCCCCAACACTACGTTGTGGGGAGAAGGGCAGAGTCCTGGGGAGCTTCAGGGTGAGCCCTCCACAGTGCCATGCCCTCAGGGCTGGGAGTACGACCACTCGGAGTTCTCCTCCACCATTGCAACAGAGGTACCTGAGCCAGGAGGCTGGGGGACACGTGAGTGGGATGGGTCTCATTACTTCTCAGAGTCTCAGTTTTCCCCTCTGTCAATATATTAATTTAAAACACAGAGTTTGTAGTAAGGAGCCCATACATGGGAGCTGCTATTATTAATTGGGAGGTAATTACAGCAGGAAAGGGCTAAGGTAGCTCTAGGGAACTGGGCTGAGAGTTGAGAAGGATGTTTCTGCAGTAAGAGGTGGAGAAACAACAGAGGACTCCTCTTTCTGCCTCATTTGGGCGCCTGGTGTAGGATTTACAGAATCTATCTGTAAATGGAGTTGCATGCAGGTGGGGAAATAATCTCTCTGGGAAGGTACAGGCCTCTTGTTGTCATGGTCAAGGCCCTCCATGGGAAGAAGCTGCAGCTGCAGGATTGGGGAGGGACAAAGTCTACCACCCCCAAGCTGAAGGGAACAGTTAGAGGTTTATTATCTGACATGGAAGTACAAGGATGGCACAGTTGACCTCAGAAGTACCCAGGGTCTGGAGTGGAGGGATTGGTGCCAGTTGGAGAGGGGCCTGTGCCCATGGGAGGCCCCTCATTGCCTGTCCCTGCAGTGGGACCTGGTGTGTGAGCAGAAAGGCCTGAACAGAGCCACTTCTACCTTCTTCTTCATCGGTGTGCTGGTGGGGGCTGTGGCCTTCGGATACCTGTCTGACAGGTGGGGTGAGGTGGGGGGTTAATAAGGGAGTGGGGTGGGGAACCTTCTCCCACTAGCTGGGGTCTGGGCCTAGTCTACCTCTGCAGGGAACTAACTCTGCATGACCCCTGTGCAGGTTTGGGCGTCGCCGTCTGCTGCTAGTGGCCTATGTGAGTGCCCTGGGGATGGGCCTGGCATCTGCAGCTTCGGTCAACTACATCATGTTCGTCATCACCCGCACCCTCACTGGCACAGCCCTGGCTGGCTTCACCATCATCGTGATGCCACTGGGTGAGGCAGGCAAAGAACGGGCAGGACCCCCAGGGCTGGAGGGAGGCAGCTGTCAAGGGTGAGACTGAGCCATATGTCCCTGGCTAATTGTCTTCCTGTCTCTGGCTGTGGACAGAGTTGGAGTGGCTGGACGTGGGACACCGCACCGTGGCAGGTGTCCTGAGCAGCACCTTCTGGACAGGGGGAGTGATGCTGCTGGCACTGGTCGGGTACCTGATCCGGGATTGGCGATGGCTCCTGCTAGCTGTCACCTTGCCTTGCGTCCCAGGCATCTTTAGCCTCTGGTGAGGCCTGTGGGCAGCTGGGGAGTGAGAAGACAGAGACAGAATAATCAGAGGCTGAGATTCGAAGATAGTGAGACTGAGACAAAGAGAATGAAAAACAATCCATGACCCAGAGACAGAGACCAGTACATGAGATGCAGAGAAACACAAAACAAGAGAGGGGGGGGGAGGGAGACACTGAGAGACCAAGAGACCAGTGAGAGAGTGACAGAGACCAGGACTGAAAGGCAGGTTCAGAGAGACACATGGAAATGGATGCAAGAGGGACATGAGAGACAGAGCAAGCACAGACTGAGGCTGGTGCCCTGGAAGACAGAGCCAGCATGGAGGTAGGAAGTCCAAGTGAGGGAAGGCCAGGCAGTGTGGCATTTCATTGCCTCCCCCAAAGGAGCTGGCTTTGAATGACACCTCTGACTCTGTCTCTCATTCATCCCATGCCCTCCTGTCACCTGTGGGAGAAGTGGATGGCTGGTCCTGGAAGCTGAGGTCTTGAGGGTGACACCAATGCGGTTGAATAGAAAAGTGACTCCCAGGCTATGGAGAACCTAGGCCTGGGAAAAGGTGGCTTTTAAGTTGGGCCTAAAAAACGAATAAAAGTTCATCTGATGAGGAGGGTTGGGAAGATGCTGCAGGCTGAGAAACAGCTTGCTGTGTGCCCAGGAGGGTTAGGGTGCTGACTGAAGGGCCTCCTGCTGTCCCCCAGGTGGGTGCCTGAGTCTGCACGCTGGCTTCTGACTCAGGGCCGTGTGAAGGAGGCCCACAGGTACCTGCTTTGCTGCGCCCGGCTCAATGGGAGGCCTGTGGGTGAGGACAGCCTGAGCCTGGAGGTGAGGGTGAATGTGTGTGTGAGGGCATGCAAGTACATGTGAGTGTGTGGCGTGTGTCAAGCACTCCCTTCCTGGGGCCCACTGTGTGTGCAGGAAAAGCTCCCTGGTCCAATGTAGAGTTCTCCCAGGATGTCCTTTGGTGGGCCACACCCTCGGGGGTTTACCCACTCAGCTCCCATGTGCATCCATCTCTCTCCTCCAATGCAGAGGGAGTAGAGACCCAGAGACAGCAATGTGCCTTGCTAAGGCCACACAGTCAACTCCACGTCACAAACTCTCCTCCCCCACCAGGCCCTGAGCAAAGTAGCAGCTGCAGAGCGGGTGGTCCGAAGACCTTCCTACTTGGACCTGTTTCGGACACCGCGGCTCCGACACATCTCACTGTGCTGCATGATGGTGTGGTGAGGAGGGGGCTGGTCTGGGGGTGGGGTGCGGAGGGAGGGGCTGACTTCAGGATGATGCTGAGTATAACAGGAAACTTGTCAAGTAAACTACAACTGTGGAGAACAGGGTAGGATGGTGAATGGCAGGGATGGGGCTCTGGAAAATCAGAAGATGGAGCAGGCATCAGTCATGTGGGTTCAGATTCAGGCTCTTCCCTTTCCCTATTGTGAGACCTCCAACAGGTAAAAGGGACGCTGTTAGTAAGTTCCTACCTCGCAAGGTTGCTGCGAAGATTACGCAAAGAAGCTTTGGCCACAAGGAGGAGGTGGTCTCTCCTAAAGGCCAAGTTCCCTGAGTGGCATTGACCCCTCTCAGGTTTGGAGTGAATTTCTCCTATTACGGCCTGAGCCTGGACGTGTCGGGGCTGGGGCTGAACGTGTACCAGACGCAGCTGCTGTTCGGGGCCGTGGAGCTACCCGCCAAGCTGCTGGTCTACTTGTCGGTGCGCCACGCCGGACGCCGCCTCACACAGGCAGGAGCGCTGCTGGGCACTGCCCTCACCTTGGGCTTCAGGCTGCTGGTGTCCACTGGTGAGCCTTGCCCTGGGGCCCCGCCCACTCACCCAGGCCCCGCCTTCTGGCCAAGAGCCCCCGCCCTTTCCCAGAAGCCTCGGTTCAAGGCCAATGACACTGTGTCCTCTCTGAAGATTCACCTTCTATCCTGAACCCTTTTCCTCCAGAGAAGGTGTACTGGAGCACGGCCCTGGCGGTGACCGGGAAAGGTTTTTCTGAAGCTGCCTTCACCACTGCCTACTTGTTCACCTCGGAGCTGTACCCTACTGTGCTCAGGTGAGGGGGGCCCGAGTCCCAGTCAACCCTGGGGAGAGGGTTTGTTAGTCTCATCTCTTACCAACATGCCCACATATGCACAACACACTGCACCTCGGTCCCTCTCACCCATTCCTTCCTTGCACAGCACTCAGAACATGGAGTTAATCAGAGCTTCTGTTGGCCTCAATGTGGGAGAAGGTGGAGCATTTTATCTTCTTCACTAAGTGACCCTGAGAGAGGCCAGACAACTTCTCTGGGCCTCCTTTAAAAGAAAACAGTGGCAACAAACTCCGTCTGCCCATCCCATCCCATCTCCCCACAGCCCAGGCAGAGCTGCCTGGGGAGTTGTGTCTGGACATAAGGCCTGGCCCCTTTCAACTAACTATTGGCAGGTGAGGAGGAGGAGGCGTGTAGGCAGCTGGGTATGATTAGAAAGCCTCGCTCCTCCTAAGAGCTGCTGGCCTCTTCCTTCCACACTGCTTTTCCACACCCCCTTTCCTGTGACATTTCTTTTCCTTCAGTACCTCACTGGTACTCTGTCAGAATGGGGGCCCCATCCTCTGGTGGGTGTTGACTTGGGGGGGCCTTGGCCAGGGGTGGGTGGGAAGACTACCTGAAAGGAGCCTCAGCTTTCTTAGCTGTCTGGAGAGAAAAGGGGGTATCACCAGGGGTACTCCCTGCCAGCCAGGGAAAGCCCCATGAGGCATGACTCCAAGTAGCTGTGAGCACCAACCCCTCCCCCATTCTTTCTCCCAACAGACAGACAGGGATGGGGCTGACTGCACTAGTAGGCCGGCTTGGGGGCTCTTTGGCTCCACTGGTGGCCTTGCTGGATGGAGTATGGCTGTCACTGCCCAAGCTCACTTATGGGGGGATTGCCCTGATGGCTGCTTGCATTGCCCTCCTGCTGCCAGAGACAAGGAAGGCACAGCTGCCAGAGACCATCCAGGATGTGGAGGGAAAGAGGTGTGTGCACTTGCATGTGGGTATGGGTGCTCAGGTACCTGACACCTTAGGTAGGATTCAGAGGAAGATATGTCTGTATCTGGTGCATGTATGCAAGTATGCATTGGTGTATGACCTGAAGTATGTAAATTGTGTATAGAAAAGCATGCTTGAGTTCATATCCGTGTGTGTACATAAATACCCAAGCCTGTCTAGGAGTCCCTTGTGGGAGTACACACATTTATATACCAAGAGTTGGAGAAGCCCTAGGTCAGCACTAATGGGGTAGGCTGGGGTGGCAGACTCAGGGGCTAAACACCACCATTATTCATGACTCCTTCCTCCCCAGTGCCCCATCCAGCCTTCAGGAGGAACAGATGCCCATGAAGCAGGTCCATGACTAAGTGGTCTCAGGAGCAGAACTCCACAGAAGTTCTGGACCAGGGCTGGGGGCATTGAGCCCCCTGCTCAGGGCTGGATTTGCCACCAATGCCACTCTGTGCTCATCCAACTGCTAGCAACAAAGTGACTTCCAAAATGCAGTGGACTGCTGGAGAATTCTGGTACCTCTCTCTTGGCTAAGGGGATTCTATAAATAAAGGTTCCCCCTGGGCTAGGGCAGCGGTATGGAGCTGTGGGATGAGCTCTGAATGGGAAGCCACTGAGTCTGGTGCTGGCTTCTGATCTGATCTTTGCCACTGATTTGCTATGTGACCTTGGGCATGTGGCTTTCCCTTTTGGAGCCTCAGTTTGTTCATCTCTCAAATGGATAATGAAACCTCTTAACAGACCTCACTACAGGATCTATCTGTTGTCACACTCAATGAGGTGTAGAATAAGGTGCTCCTTCTAGAGATGGTGCTAAAGAAGGGACCGTCCTATGATGTCTGTGGGCATGCTTTTCACTGTGTAATGCTGGAGGTTGCCAATGCCAGGGCCAGGAGAACAGAGCTCTTTGTTCCATAGCTGGTCTTACTACTTCCCTGGCACTTTGCAAGGTAATGCATCCTCCACCCCCACACTCCCCCTGCCCAGCCCAACCCACTGTCTATGCCTCATGCCCAAAGAAGAAATGAAGACATAGGAGCCAACATTTTATTGGAGAAGCCTGAATAAACACACGTTTTATGAGTACCTTGAAGTTACAGAATTTGCTGGAGGAAAGGAACTGGAAAGGACAAGAGATCAACATTCAAAATGGGGTGGACCAGTTCCCCTGAGCAGATAGGAATGAGAAAGGGAGGAGTTGGCAGAGAAAGTCTAGACTTTCTGGTCTACTATGGAGCTGAGGCTCACGCTGCCAGAATCCCATCTTCCCCTACCTCCATGGGATTGAAGAATTCTGTAGCTCCCATTGGATCATGGAGGGGATGATGGGAAGCCTGAGTTAGGGTGACTTCTGTAAGCATCTCATTTGGGTTTTATCTCCACGGGGTCATAAATGTAGCAGCCCACATCACCAATGTTCACACCTGAGGGAGAGAGCCTCATCACCCAGGACCTTGGGGCCAGGAGGTACTGGGCTTAGGGATGGAGGGAACTGGGAAGGACCTGGGATATATCTGAGTACAGGGGAAGTTGTCCACACATCCCCACAGACCCACACGCCATACTTAAGCCCAGTATCTAGGGTGGGGCTGCCCACCTTTGGGGCCAAACAGGTAGCCGTAGCAGGGGATGTGGCAGTAGGGGACGCCGTCATGCTGGGACACAGAGAGAAAGAGAGCACTCTCAGCTTGGCTCTTTTCCTATTTCCAGCCTCTCTCCTCCCAGCATAACCACCCATCCCTTCCCTGCTCACCTCAGCATGACTTCCAGCAGTCAGGGTCTTCCGGCAGCGCTGGCACCTCAGACAGGGTCGGTGCCAATTTCTGCCCAAAGACATCACCTTCTCAGCTGGTGGTGGAGAGAGTTAGTAACCCTAGGGGAAGGGCAGGGACCCTTGCACCACTTCCCTGCCCTTTGATGGCCACCTTGTACTCCCCCCCTTACACTTTCTCTTGTCACTTACCAAAATAGACAGGTTCCTCACAGCCAGGGCACAGCGAGGTCTCCCCAGTGAATGTCTTGATGTGGGAAGGGCCTTTAAGGGGAAGAGGCCCTGGCTAGGGCTGAGGTAGAGGCCAGGCCTAAGTAGGGCCCTCTAGCACTAGTCTGCATATGGCACTGTCTTCTTCCCAAAGCCATGCTCACTCCAGAGCCTCCCATCAGGTGGCCATAAGTATGCCTTCCTCAGACAGAGCTGAGTCCCCTCTGATCCCAACCTCCTGCACCATCCCTATCTGCAGGAGGGACCACCTGCTTCCTTCTCGTCCTCCCAGGGGTTCAGGTGCCCACCAGCCCAACCCTGTCAGCAACTCAATCCTCAGGAAACCTGAGCTGATATAAGAGCTGCCCAGGGCAGGGGTGTCAGGTGTTTGGGGAGCATGGTGTCATTGCCCACTGTAGGGGACAGGAGAAAGTAACAGAGGGGAGAAGTGGAAGAATGTGGGGGACTGGCCCTGTCTCAATGACTCCTCATAAGTCCTTCCTTCCATGGCGTTGGTCTGGAAGAGGCCTACTTCCAGGCTAGTTTTGCCTCTGCCTAGCTGTGACTACACAAGGTCACTTGCCCTCTCTGACCTCAGTTTCTTCTCCTGTAAAATGGGGTGGTAATGCCATTTGCCCACTTTACCTCTGAACTCAGTAGCTGACATGAGGAAACATAAAAAAAACTGGTCTTGGATAATGGAAGATTTGGCCATGAACAAAGTTGTAGGAATGTGAGGCATAGGACTATGCGAGAGACTGCCACCTGTTTCCACCCCGTTCCCCAGCCTAGGAAGAGTCAGGAGGAGGGGAAGCTGGGGCTCAGCCTCACTTACTTTTCTTGCGCTGGGGGAGGCCAGTCCTGGGCCTTGGGGGGCTGAAACTGCTGGGGTTGAGTGGAGTGGTGTTGGCACGGGTAAGAATGGGGGAGTTGTAGAGGTAGGAGCCCACACCACCAATGTTCACCCCTACAGAGAAAAGAGGGTGAGTCAGACTTGAGTCTCCAGGTCCCTGCCACAGGGAGGGTTTCTGCTGCACTCTGTCCCCTTCCAAGCTGGTACTTACCACTGGGTCCGAAGAGAATCCCATAGCATGGCTTGTGGCAATACGGCCTCCCATTGTGCTAGGCACAAGCAGAAGAAAAGGGGTTGCTCAGGGATAAGGGGGCTTCTCCTGTGCCTCACAGGTCTTCCTACCAAACACACTGGCAGGTGTCTGCCTACTGGCCTGGGCTGGCGGGCTGGGAGGGAAAAAGGTAGGCTATCATGCCAGAATTGCCACTGTGGTCAGGGGAAAAGGGCAAAAGCAGGTCAGGAAGCAGTATTGCTGCCTTCTCCTCCCCCTGGCATGGGGCTCACCAGTACTACTCAGGGTCCCCAAATCCTGGCTGGTGTGGGGCCCACCCTGTAAGTGGTTTTGGGAGTTGGTACTGAGGTTGCCTTTGGTGAGCCGACAGGACCACAGTGGGACTGGTGCCTAGGGGACAGTAACAGACATAGGGTTGTGTGCCCTAGCTAGGTCTCACCTCTGCATGCCCTCCTGGGGACAGGACACTGTGGCAGTGCTCACATTTCAGGCAGAAGCGGTGCCAGTTCTTGCCCAGGGAGCTCACCTTCTCCGCTGTAGGGAACGAGGTGGAACCAGGCTGCCAGTCGCCCTCCTTTACCCCCTCAGCCCCATCCTGCTTCCGGGAGACGGTGGGGAGTGTCTCCAGGAGGCCAGCTCCATCCCGCCAGAGTGCCGGTCCCACAGATAGAAGGGAGTCTGGGGTTGCACCCATGCCTGTTCCTCGTATCCTCAGGGAACCCAGCGGCTCACACTCGCCCAGTTTTCTCCCGCTCCTCCGCCCGGGCCTCACCGAAGAAAACGGGTTGCTGGCAACGTGGGCAGGTCCAACTCATGGCTCCGATCAGGTAAGCTGGTTGCTGCACACAGTAGGCACCCAGCAGGGACTCCGTTCCTCCCTCTTCACTGGCTCCACCCATGACTCAGCTTAGAGCCTCATTGGGCTGAACCCCCAGTTCCTCAAAGCCCATTAGTTGCCAGAAATTTAGCACTACTCCACCTGGGGGACACTGGTGCCTTCGCAATTACTTCCAAACACTAAAGCCTCTCACCCTCTGAGAAGTGAGAAGGTCCTAAAGCCAGGGTGTGAGAAAAGGGAGCAATGAAGACACCTGGTACTAGTTTCTGGCTTGGTACAGAGAGGGAAAATGCCTTGAGTGTAGACACCATAAAAGCACTGTTATTTCAAACTCAAAGTGAGGGGTTAGGGGTTCTTTGAAATGGTTTAATTCCATCTTGGCAGTCTCACAGGTGGTTAAGAGTAACGGAATCTGCAGCCCATCTCTGCTACTTACTCTTTGGCTTCAGGTAAATTACTTAACCATCCTCTGCCTCTGTTCTGTACAATACTATGATGATAAGTCTCTACCCCATAGGACTGTTATGAGAATTATTTAAGTTAATACATGCAGAGTGCCCAAACAGCACCTAGCATATACATGCTATAAAGCAATCAGTACCATAATGAACACTTAGTTTGGAAGCCTCAAAGGGTGGTTCTGCAAACAATTGTTTGCTTGTAAAATTATAATGCTTATTAGATTTAAACATAATTCAGTCACCAATTACATATTCCCAATTTAGTTTGTTTTAAGATATTTTAATATTTGTTAAAAGTAGCTCAACAGCCCTGACCAGTTTAGCTCAGTGGACAGAGTGTTGGCTTGCGGACTGAAGAGTCCCAGGTTCAATTCCTGTCAAGGGCATGTACCTTGGTTGCGGGCACATCCCCAGTGGGGGGTGTGCGGGAGGCAGCTGATCAATGTTTCTCTCTCATCGATGTTTCTAGCTCTCTGTCTCTCTCCCTTCCTCTTGTAAAAAATCAATAAAATATATATATTTTTAAAAGTAGCTCAACAGCCCAGCATGGTGGCTCAGTGGTTGAGCATCAATCCATGAACCAGGAGATCATGGTTTGATTCCCAGGGCACATGCTGGGGGTTGCAGGTTCAATCCCCAATGTGGGATGTGCAGGAGGCAGCTGATCAATGATTCTCTCTCATCATTGATGTTCCTATCCCTCTCTACCTCTCCCTTCCTCTGTGAAATAAAAAAATAATTTTTTTTTAAAAGTAGCTCAGTGGTGCTTCAAAGGACACTTCAAAAATGGAAACTCACAGAATGGCAGAAAAACATTTGCAAACATGTATCTGATAAGGGTCTAGTAACCTGAATATATATAAAAGACTGTTACAACTCAATAATAAAAAGATAACCCAATTAAAAATGAGCAAAGAATTTGAATAGGCATTTTTCCAAAGATATACAAAAAGTACATGAAAAGATGCTCAACATTATTAGTCATTAGGGAAATGAAAATCAAAACCATGATGAGATACCATTTTATACCTATTAGAATGACTATAATAAAAAAGTGAGCCCTAGCTGGTTTGGCTCAGTGGCTAGAGCATCGGCCTGTGGATTGAAGGGTCCCAGGTTTGATTCCAATCAAGGACACATGCCTGGGTTTCGGGCTCCATCCCCAGAGGGGGGCATGCAGGAGGCAGCTGATCAATGAATCTCTCTCATCATTGATGTTTCTATCTCTCTCTCCTCCTCTCCTCTCTGAAATCAATAAATACATACATATATATATATTTTTTTAAGTGAGTATTAAGTGTTAGTGATGATGTGGCAAAACTGGATCCCGCATACATTGTTGGGAATGTAAAATAGTACAGCCCTTTGAAAAGAGTCTAGCAATTCCTCAAAAGGTTAAACATACAGTTAATATATGACCCAGCAATTGCACTCCTAGGTATATACTCAAGAGAAATGAAAGCATTTGTATGAAAACTTGTACACGAATGTTCACACAACTTCTATTCACAATAGCTAAAAGGTGGAAACAACCCAACTAATAAACAAAAGTAGTATAACCATAATAGAATATTATCCTATACAGTAAAAGCCTAATTTGCAAATTGTCCCCTCAACCAGGAGTTGGGCAGGGGGCAGAGCCAGCCAGCCAACCACCTGCTGCCTCTACCCCAGCCTGACCCACCTCAGCATGTGGCAGCAGGCAGCTGGAGGAAGGGAGGCCCCGGCCAGCAGCCACTAGGGTCCTACCCATGCAAAATTTCATGAACTGGGCCTCTAGTTGAGTTATAAAGAGGATTGAAGCATTGACGCATGCTATAACATGAATCATAGAAACATTGTTAAGCCAAATAAGCCAGATATGTAACACCACCACATATATTATGATTTCATTGATATGAAATGTCTAGAAAAGGAAAACCCACACAGAGAGATTAGTGGTTGCTCAGTGTTTTGGGAAAGAGCTAATGGGTATGAGATCTCTTTAGGGGAAGATGAAAATGATTTGGAATTAGATAATGGTGATAGTTGCACAACGTTGGGATTATATGAAAAATCAATGAATTGTATACCTCAAAAGGGTGAACTTTATGGTATATGAATGTCTCAATAATGTTTCAGTATAATATCTTAATAATAATAATGATGATTATAGCAATAACTACAGGCCCGGTGCATGAAAATTCATGCACTGGAGTGGGGATGTCCCTCGGCCCTGTCTGCCCCCTCTGACAGTCCAGGAGCCCTCAGGGGTGGGAGGTGACCCAGTGATCAGGGGAAGGTGATGCCTCCATCATAACTCTGCTGCTGCCACTGCTGGCAATGCAAGCCTCAGCCAGCCGGCCCTGGTTACCTGAGCCTCAGGTGACCCTGGGCAGCTGGGGAGCTAAGGAGACTGGGGGACTCTGGAGGCAGGCGCACGCTGAGGGGACTGGGTGCTGCCATCTTTGAGGGTGTGACAGCCAATTAGCATATTCCCTCCTTATTGCCTGTGGGCACCACCATCTTTTCAGCCTGCTGCTCAGTCATTTGGTCGTCCCTTACTAACCCCCTGCCAGCCTGGTCACCTCACGCAGCCTGTTCTGTCATCTGTTTGGTTGTGTTGGTTACTTAGGCTTTTATATATATAGATAATGCCTGAAGTGAACTACTTAACAAAAAGAAAGGGTAGCCTAGCAAATGAGGGACAGCAAGAGGGAGCTGAGCAGACAATACGTTGAAGAAATATCATGGTGAAATGAACTTTTTTCTGAAGTTACTCTGTGGATTTTTTTGTTTTAAATGTTTTTATCGATTTGAGAGAGAGAGAAGAAGGAGGAGGGAGAGATAAAACATTGATGTGATCACCTCCTATAAGCACCCCAACTGGGGATCAAACCTGTAAGCTGGGTATGTTCCCTGACTGGGGGGTCAAACCAGGGATCTTTTGGTGTATAGGCTACGCTCAACCAACTGAACAACACCAGCCAGGGCTAAGTTCCTGTTTTGTAAAGTCAGTTCAGAAGGGCTTAAGGGTGTGTGTGTGTGTGTGTGTGTGTGTGTGTGTGTGTACGCGCGCGCATACACGCGCTCCTCATTGGACTGCAGTGCTGTGCCCTGTTGGGTAAAAAGAGTCTCTCTCTGAACTTAAGTCTCCTCACTTGGGCCATAGGGATGGGACTGGTGTCTACAAACTTCCACCTAGCACCCCTGTTTCCCTCACTTGTCTTCATCAGTACTTTCTGATGATAATTCCTCATCGATTTATAAACATACAAGACTTGCACACTATGAAAGAAACTTTTCTATACTTGCTCATTATTTGTTTCTTGTTTTAGGGAATATTTCAAGATCCTTAGATTTATAACTGTTTCTTGAAGGGCTTCTTTTTAACAAACTTGAAAAATATTAGTTTTGGTTTCCACTGGTATTTTACTCTTTGTTTCTTCTTGTAGAAGGTGCCTGAGGTTCAGTGCCTTTGCTCTTTATGGCACTACTGAAGAAGGTCCTTTTCAGGAGATTGGGAGGACCTGTTGTATTTATTCTTAGGTAGCTGCCTCCTTTAGGAAGGGCTAGCTTCATCTGCTCAAGAATCCATCTTCAGCATTTCCAGGGGACATCAGTTAATCCTTTTCTAAGACTGTCTAGTTCTTTCTGCTTTGGATCATATTATACACATGCCCTAGCCTCATGGACAGGTCATTTTTATCGTAGCATCCAGCACAGGGACCCACTAGAAGAAACAGACATCAAAGTGTAACATGCTGCTTCTACACAACTTACAATGTCAGTGGGACAAATGCTTTACTGCTCCCTATCTTCTGTGGCCTTCCTATATTGTATGTCATGACAAACATATTCCCTGACTGGGGGCTCAAACCAGGGATCTTTTGGTGTATAGGCTACGCTCAACCAACTGAACAACACCAGCCAGGGCTAAGTTCCTGTTTTGTAAAGTCAGTTCAGAAGGGCTTATTTTATTTCTTCCATTTCTTCGCTTAGGAAAGACTAGTTGAGGCTCCTCCTTTCCAAATATTTGCCATCTATATGCAGGTATAGCAAATCACAATATTCCATTCTTCTTCCTTGTCTGGTTTCCATTATTCTGACTCTAAAAGAGGCTTTGTAAGGAATGCTTATAGGGGTGCCCTCCCTCTTGGCACCCTGGCCTTTCTCCCCTCTCAGGCATGCATCTCATAAACTCTAAGGATCCCCACAAGACTTGCAACCTGGGGAGCAATGGGAAGCAGCAACTAATCCTGAACTAACCTGTCTTCAAGGCCCCTTTTCTCTGATTTTGTAGTGAGCAACCCCACCTAGGTTCATTTCTTTTCTGTAACATTTCTAGAGCCAAAAGCAGCTCTGTTTAGGCTCTCTCCTGTTGCTCCTTGTATCCTAAGCCCTTCCTTATCACTGCCCCCAGCTTTAATAAACATACTTTAAAAATGTTATTAAAAAAAAGAATGCTAACAGGGAAATGAACATTTCTTATAGGAATGTACTTGCAGTTGCTGACAACGGCTGTTTTGAATACTATGTGTGACTAAAACCTCTAAAATGATATAACAAAAACCACAAATGGGTAAGTCTAGTTGAATATAGGTATAGTAGCCCCCCCTTATCTGCAGGGGATATGTCCCAAGACCCCCAGTACATGCCTGAAACCACAGATAATACTGAACCCTGTATAGACTATGTTTTTTCCTATACATAATTACCTATGATAAAGTTTAACTTATAAATTAGACACAATAAGATGTAACAATAATAAGAGAACAATTATAACAATAGAAGCAAAGTAAGGATTACACGAACACAAGCACTGAGATGCAGCAACAGTTGATTTGATAACCAAGATGGCTACAAAGTGACTAACAGACAGGTAGCATATACAATGTGGATATGCTGCATAAAGGGATGCTTCACTTCCAGGCCGGATGAAGTGGGACTACATGAGATTTCATCATGCTACTCAGAACAGTTCACAATTTAAAATTTAAGAATTGTTTATTTCTGGAATTTTCCATTTAGTATTCCAGATTGCCACTGTTGACTGCAGGTAACTGAAACTGCAGAATGTGAAACTTCGGATAAGGGGGGACTATTGTATTACCTACTCAACTGTCAGGGTGCAGCTTGTATCATCCCTTTTTTTGTTTAAAAAATATTTTTATTGCCCTAATCGGTTTGGCTCAGTGGATAGAGCGTCCATCTGTGGACTCAAGGGTCCCAGGTTCAATTCCGGTCAAGGGCATGTACCTTGGTTGCTGGCACATCCCCAGTAGGAGGTGTGCAAGAGGCAGCTGATCGATGTTTCTCTCTCATCAATGTTTCTAACTTTATCTCTCTCCCTTCCTCTCTGTAAAAAATCAATAAAATACATTTTTAAAATATTTTATTGATTTCAGAGAGGAAGGGAGAGGGAGATAGAATCATCAATGATGAGAGAGAATCATTGATTGGTTGCCTCCTGAATGCCCCCTATTGGGGTTCAAACCTGCAACCTGGGCATGTGCCCTGACTGGGAATTGAACTGTGACCTCCTAGTTCATAGACTGATGCTCAACCACTGAGCCACAACAGCTGCCCTTATAAGGAGGCAGCCCCTCTTTCATGACGATGACTGTTCCCTTGGTGTCCCCTACTCCCTGCTTTTCCTGCACAGACCTCTGTCACAGTATCTGTAAATGCTGTATTACACTTATTTACTTGTCGGACTTTCTTTAATTGACAGGACTGACCGAATAATCTGTGTACCTATAGCACTAAGTATGGTGTGGGTGCTCAGTAAATGATCCTTATTATTAAAATCTACCACTAACACTTTTTACCTCATGTTTTTAGGTAGATGTATATTTTAGAATTGTTATGTTTTCTTGATGAATCAATCCCTTTATTTTTGTTGTTAGGCAAGAAAAAAGTTTTTCACTTTAGGTGAGTGGTGGTGGAAAATTACTTCAAACACCTGGAGGGCTATCACATGGAAGAGGCATTAGGGCACTACCAAGACCTCTGGCTAGAGGGATCTTAGTAGAAAAATACAGGAAAGCAGATTTGGATTCAGTCTGAAACAAAAACTTTCTAATAGAGCCCAAACATGGAGTGGCTGCTTCAGACAGTAGTGAATTTCCTGTCTGTGGATAAGTAACAATGGACAACAAACCAACTGATCATCAGTGTTGCAGAATGGATGCAACACAGATGAATATATGATTTTGTAATCCCATTCCCAAAGAGAAGTTTGAAATTTGTATTACCAAGAAAGCACTGCTAAAATATGACAGCTACCACCTATGGAGTGCCAGTCATAGGCTCTATACTTGTTATTTCTGCCCCTACAACAACCTGATGAGGTAGTTATATGTTACATTACCAATTGTACTAAAGGAAAGTAGCTTGAAGAAGCTAAGAAATGTGTTTAATATCATATAGAACCAAGCATTCTGATTCTAGAGCTCATACTCTTTGTGCTTTATGCTCTTAAGCATGGTTTCTGCTAAGTTGCCCATGTGTTTCAGTCTGAAAGGGTACTATTCTGGTCTGCACAGCACGTCTGCATCTACAGAGGGCCTATTCTGCTAAATAATGTCATTAAAACTTTCTTAGTGCCCTTACGATAAAAGTTTTTAACTTGATCTAGGACCATCCACCTTTTCAGTCTTCTAGTCATTTCTTTTGATGCATCAACTCCTCCAAACACACTAATTGAGCTGCCAAAGCTCTTTTCTGTCTCAGGGCCTTTGCAAATGTTCTCTCTTTTGGGGACCTTACTTCCCAATATCTTCACCTCACTGATTCCTGCCTAACTTCAGCTTCTCATTTACTCAATAACAGGATATTGGTCTAGGCATATAGAGTGCATACAACCTATGACAATTTTATTGTCCCTGAGTGCTGAACCAAATGTGGGGGAAAAGGCAAATGGAGACCTATGATAAAAGGCTAGATTTGTAGATTAATGGGAGAGTAAAACAGGTCTGCCAACCTCCTGTCCCCCAAAACTAGGCTTTGTCTACCCCATTAGTCTATGTGCTCCATGACAGCAGGGACCAGGACTGCTTTGCCAACCACTGTGTATGCTTTCCATGCCTTGTTCACAGTATAATGGAACACAGTATTCAGTAAATACTTGCTGGTGAATGAATGTTAAATGTTATACACAAGTCTCTTTCAAGTGTGAGCAGATGAGGGCTGATGGGATAGATGTGGGATTAGGAGGGGACTGGTAGGGGTGGAGAAGTTTACAACAAAAGCCCTGGAGCAAGGGAAACTCAGCTGGTTAGAAATAAGGACTTGGAAGTTTGTTTCTAATATATATAAAGATCTGCATGTATGGTGGAATATGATTTACACTGATTCTGGCCCTGACCGGTTTGGCTCAGTGGATAGAGCGTCCGCCTGCGGATGAAAGGGTCCCGGATTCCATTCCAGTCAAGGGCATGTACCTTGGTTGCGGGCACATCCCCAGTAGGGAGTGTGCAGGAGGCAGCTGATCAATGTTTCTCTCTCATCGATGTTTCTAACTCTCTATCCCTCTCCCTTCCTCTCTGTAAAAAATCGATAAAATATATTTAAAAAAATAAACTGATTCTGGTTATAAATACTAGGTAACTAATAAAGTAAAAAGAGAACTGAAAATTTGCCTTGGCAGGCAACCAGCCCCACTAACTACAGTAATTCACAAAAACTTACTAATTAAGCTCAATTAGCAGGAAGTACAATTAAGTCTACCATTAAATACATGGCAAATGAGAGAATGTGGGAAAGCGTCATGTAAGCTGTAAAGCACCTTACAAATATGGCTGCTTATTATGACAACTATAAATTCTGCTCATTTTATATCTTTGTAGAATTGCTCAAATACATGGGTGTATGCTTGTGACTTTTAAGGCATTATCAAAAATTTTGTTCCTACATGACTTTCTTGAAAGGTTTCACTTAGTTCTGGCATATTAATAAAAATCAGCCTTAACTGGTTTGGCTCAGTGGATAGACCGTCAGCCTGCGGACTCAAGGGTCCCAGGTTCGATTCCAGTTGGGGGCATGTACCTTGGTTGTCGGCACATCCCCAGTGGGGAGTGTGTAGGAGGCAGCTGATCAATGTTTCTCTCTCATTGATGTTTCTAACTCTCTATCCCTCTCCCTTCTTCTCTGTAAAAAATCAATAAAATATATTAAAAAAACAAAACAAAACTGTGGCACATCTACACAATGGAATGCTACGCCGCTATAAAAAAGAAGGAACTTTTACCATTTGCAACAGCATGGATGGAACTGGAGAGCATCATGCTAAGCAAAATAAGCCAGTCAGAGAAAGATAAATATCAACATGATCTCACTCATATATGGGATATAACGATCAACATAAACTGATGAACAAAAATAGATCCAGAGATAAATGGCAAGGGAGGTGGGGGGCAGGGAGTTAAGAGAGCCACCAAAGGACTTGTATGCATGCATATTAGCATAACCAATGGACACAGACACTGGGGTGGTGGGGGCCTGCCCGGGGTGGGAATGGCTGGGGGGGGGTGTCAACTGGGGGGAAAGGAGACATATGTAAAATTTTAGACAATAAATAAAATAAAATAAAAAGTGTTTTCCATGCAAAGATGTATTTGGCTTTTCAATTATCAACTAGAAATTTATATTTCATCTAAAAGTATATAAAAGTAACTATAAATAATTTGTAGCATGAAAAATGTATCCATATACTGGAAACTGAGAAGAAAAAAAAGAGAAGTGAGATTTGGTGGTCAGCTTGCTTATAAAGGGTAACAATGCCTTACCAGCAATTTCCTCTTCTTATTAAGGTCTTGGGAGGAATTTTTTTTACAATATACAAGAACAGTCCTCATCACCATCATCACCTCCACTACCTCTTCCGCCGCCCCCACGCCCAGAAAAGAATAATCCTGCCCTAGCCAGTTTGGCTCAGTGGATAGAGTGTCAGCCTGCGGACTGAAAGGTCCCAGGTTCGATTCCAGTCAAGGGCATGTGCCTTGGTTGCGGGCACATCCCCAGTAGGAGGTGTGCAGGAGGCAGCTGATTGATGTTTCTCTCTCATCGATGTTTCTAACTCTCTATGCTTCTCCCTTCCTCTAAAGAATAGTCTTTCCAGGTCATGAGACTATGTTAATGGAACTAAAACAATGTAATCTAATTAATTAAGGCAACTACAAATGCTTACCTTTATATAGTTTTTCAATTTCTTCATGAAGCTCAAGGTCACAGAATCAGGAGTCAATTTCCAGCCTCTTGCCAACTCCAAAATGTTTGAACTTTTTCTCTTCTTCTGAACTTTTGGAACAGGCAGAGCTATAAGATCTTTATTTATAATCTCTTACAAGTCCCCCACCCCAACTATTACACACACAAAAAAGGACAGCAATTACCAGTATCTCTGTAGGGATAAGAACTTGAGCACCCGTCTCTTGATAAGTAGCCACAAAGAAAATGGCTACAAAGAAGGCACTGAATCTTTTTTTAATAAAAAAAAATATATTTTATTGATTTTTTACAGAGAGGAAGAGAGAGGGATAGAGAGTTAGAAATATCAATGGGAGAGAACCATCGATCAGCTGCCTCCTGCACACCTCCCACTGGGGATGTGCCCGCAACCAAAGTACATGCCCTTGACCAGAATCGAACCTGGGACCCTTGAGTCTGCAGGCCGATGCTCTATCCACTGAGCCAAACCATTCAGGGCGGCACTGAATCTTTGTAGCTTTATAAGTGACATTTTATTTTCTACTTAGAAGCAATTCCTTTTGAGAACTTCATCTCCCCACATTCACATTAATTCAGCTTAGTCTAGATTGTTCAGTAGGGTAGACTCTGCCTTCCCATAGTGAGCTTATGACCTGGGCCTGGTCTGAGTACTTCCTCTACCTAGCCACAGTAATTGTTCAGAAATAGAAATGTGGCCCAAGTCACACTAATCAACATCCTCCCTGAGACATTTTTAGTGTTATAAGGAAAGATACACCCTCATTTTCTTGAGCGAAGCCTATAAGGACCATGGTAGCTTGAGACTATAGGGCTATCTTGCCCCTGAGTGGAGAGAAAAAGAGGCCAAGCAGAGCTGAGGGAATAAAGAGAGTCCTGATGACATCTCTAACCTCTTGAATCTAACTGTACCTCAATTTCTTAGTTACCAAGGTATAAATTTTTAAATCCTTTTAATATATATATATATATTTTATTGATTTCAAAGAGGAAGGGAGAGGGAGAGAGAGAGAGAACCATCAATGATGATCGGCTGCCTCCTGCACGCTCCTTACTGGGGATTAAGCCCACAACCTGGGCATGTGCCCTGACCAGGAATCGAACCATGACCTCCTGGTTAAAAGGTTGACATTTAACCATGACACGAGAGTTAATCACCAAGGCGTAAATTAACCTCTATCCATTTTTGTCTTAAGCTTGCTTGAGTTAGATTTCTGTTACAACCAAAAGACTCTAATTAATATAGTATATACTTTTACACAGGTAGAAGTACTCCTTATATTTTAGCATTACATCATTTTGTGTAAAGTTCTGACACTGTAGATAGCTTTGTATACATATTTTCTTTTTAAAAACATATATATTTTCTTAATGCATGACTTTCAGAATAACCTTTAAGAAAAAAGACTATAACTCAGCTGGTGTGGCTCAGTGGTTGAGCGTCAACCTATGAAGAAGGAGGAAA
Source organism: Murina feae (assembly GCA_004026665.1). Lineage (NCBI taxonomy): Eukaryota > Metazoa > Chordata > Mammalia > Chiroptera > Vespertilionidae > Murina > Murina feae. The sequence goes on from PVJC01012866.1 coordinate 29,968, forward strand.
AAGTTTTATTCTCAGTCAGGGCACATGCCTGGGTTGTGGGCTAGATTCCCTGTGTGCATGCAGGAGGCAGCCAATCAATGACTCTCTCTCATCACTGATGTTTCTCTCTCTCCCTCTCCTTCTCCCTTCCTCTTTGAAGTCAATAAAAATATATTTTAAAAAGACTATAAAATAACATGGATCTAAGAAAAAGATCTTAGATAATACAATTAAAAATGGGCAAAGGATTTGGATAGTTCTCCAAAGATAGACAAATGGGCAATAAACACATGAACAGATGCATGACATCATTAGAAGAAATGCAGTTCAAAACCGTAAGGAGACACCACTTCACACCCACTAGGATGCATACATGAAAAACAGAAAACAACAATTACTGGAAAAACTGTAGAGAAAATGAAACACATTTCTGGTAGGAAAGTGAAGTGGTACAACTGCTGTGAAAAACAATCTGACAGTTCCTCAAAAAGTTCAACATAGTGTGATGTCACAGAAATGGCAAATTAGAGAGCTCCAAGAATCAGTTCCTCCACTAAAGCATCGTTAAGCTGGCAAAAACTGATAATCAAGTTGTTTAGAACACTGGAATCGAATTTCAAAAAACTACAATGGAGTGCAACCAGTGGTGTAATGAAAAAAAGCAGCAGCTAAACTTCAGTAACAAAGCGATGTGGTATTTGTACTTATCTGTCCACCATTCCCTACTCCCAGAGCTTGATGCCAGCCATGGGGACAGCAGCCACATTTCTGGTATGGCTTACTGGTGCCAGGGGAGGCAATATGCACCTTGTTCTCAGAAGTTTGTGGCCGAGAATTTTGCCCTGTCTAGTGGTTCCCTGAGGAACCTGTGCTGAGGTTGTCTGTTTTGCCCTTCTCAGGCTGGAGCAGCTTTCCAAGTGGCATCTGCTGAAAGCATATAAAGATATATACTATCTGTGGCTGCCTAGAGGAAGGGATAGTGAATGGACAAAAAAATGCAGACAGATCTAAAAGCCTGGAAAGGAGGAGACTGAGGAGGAAAATACATGAGAAAATAGACTTGGAAGGGCTATGGGGAAATCTGGCAAGTAAAACGTATGCCCAAGGACTGATGCATGCTCAGAAAAGACTTGAGAGGACTCTAGGCTTACACCTTTAGCTGATCTTTGTGATTCATGCAACCAGAGGTAAAGGCTAAGGCAGCATTTTAGCCAAATTGACTTAGCATTGAAGTATTGCTCCAGCTCAGAGCCAATCTGCAAAAACCAGAGGAAATGATTTTTGGTGTGTTTTTTCTGCTGTTTTGTTTTTCACTCCAAACATTTAAAGAAATCTCTGTCAGGTCACTGACTGACTGCTAAGATAATGGAACAGAGATTTCAGTGATATAGTCTTAGCAAAAATAGTTTGGAAAAGCCAATAAATGAATGATTACAGCCTTTAATAATCAACAACAGAAAACCGGGGGAGAGGCATCTGATTTCCAGAGTGAGATATAATATTAAAAATTTTAAACAAAAAGTCACAAGTGTAAAATAGAAAAAATATGGTTCATTCACAGGTGTAAAAGAAGTTTATAGAAACCATCACCAAGGGACCCCCAAACACTGAATTCACTAGACAAATATTTTAAATCAATTGTCCTAAATATACTCAGAATAAGGAAAACAATGGATATAAAACTAAAGGGAACCAGGAAAATGAACAAATAGAGAATATACATAGATACAAATTGTAAAAAGAACCAAATAAAAATTCTAGAGCTAAAAAGTACAGTAGCTGAAATAAAAAACTGACTATAGAGGTTCAATAGTAGATTCAACCTGGCAGAAGAAAAAAATGAGTAAACTTGAAGATATAACTATTGGAATTATTGTCTGAGAAGTAGAAAAAAGAACACAGAAAATGAACAGGTCCTGGTCAGTGTGGCTCAGTGGCTGGAGTGTCAGTCAGCCTGTGCATGGAAGAGTCGAAATTCAATTCCCGGTCACAGTGTGTGCAGGAGGTAACCAATTGATGTGTTTCTCTCACATCAATGTTTCTTTCTCTTTCACTCTCTCTCTCTCTCTCTCTCTCTCTCTCTCTCTCTCTAACTCTCTATCTCTATCTCTATCTCCCTCTCACCCTCCCGCCCTCTGTCCCTTTCACTCTCTCTAAAAATCAATGGAAAAATATCCTTGGGTAAGGATTAAAAAAATTTTTTTAAAGAAAATGAATAGAGCTAAGGGAACCATAGGACACTACCAAGCAGACCAAGATAAGCATTACGAAAATCCCAGAAGGAGTAGAGAGAGAAAGAGGCAGAAAGTATTTATTTTTTAAATGGCTGAAAACTCCCCAAATTCGATGAAAGACATGAATTTACACATTAAGAATATAACAAATTCAAAGTAGGCCAAATTCAAAGAGATATACTCCAAGAAACATTATAATCAAACTGTCAAAAGATAAAGAGAGAATCTTAAAAGTAGAATAAGAGAAGTGACTTACCATTAAAGAGAATTTCAATAAGATTAACAGCTTATTTCTTATCAAAAGCCATGGAGCCCAAAAGGTAGTCAGGTGGCATATTTAAACTGTTAAAAGAACTTTCAACCAAGAATTCTATATTCAACAAAACTATCCTTCAAAACAAAGGGGAAATTAAGACCTTTTCAGAGAAACAAAAGCTGAGTGAATTCATTACTAGTAGACAAGCGTTACCAAAAATGATAAAGGGAGCCCTCTAGGCTGAAATAAAAAGGACACTAGACAATAACTCAAAGCTATACAAAGAAAAATTTTGAATGTGTTAAAGGTAACCGAACAGGTAAATATAAAAGCCAATATTATTATGTATTTAATTTTAACTCCTCTTTTTGTTTCCTATGATTTAAAAAACAAATGCTTAAACAATAATTATAATTCTGTTAATTGGCACACAATGTATAAAGATGTGATTTGTAACAAAAACAACATAAGGAGGGAGAAAGAGCTACGTAGGAGAAGATTTTTCGTATACTTTCAAAGCTAAATAAGTATCAATTCAAACTGGATTGTTATAAACTTATTATGTTCATTGTAATCCTCATGGTAACCATTAAGGAAATAACTTTGAAAATATAGAAAAATATAGAAACTTCAACATGATAAAGGGCACTTATGAAAAACCTACATCTAACATCATAAAGGTAAATTATCCCTAAGATTAGGGACAAGACTAAGGATGCCACTTTTACCACTGCTTTTCAGTATTGTACTGGATGTTCTAACTGAATAAATTAGGTAAGAAAAAGAAATAAAAGGTATCCAAATAGAAAAAGAAGTAAAACTACCTACACCCAAATGACATGACCCTAGGAATATAAAAAATTCCCAAAGAACGAAAACAATAACACCCGAACGAATTAACACTTTTAGCAAAGTTGCAGGGTTATAAGATCAACACTTAAAATTCAGTTATAGCCCTGACCAGTTTGGCTCCGTGGATAGAGCGTCGGCCTGCGAACTCAAGGGTCCCAAGTTCGATTCTGGTCAAGAGCATGTACCTTGGTTGTGGGCACATATCCAGTATGCAGGAGGCAGCTGATCGATGTTTCTAATTCTCTATCCCTCTCCCTTCCTCTCTGTAAGAAAATCAATAAAATATATTTTTAAAAAGTCAGTTATATTTCTATATAACTGTGAATAATCTGGAAGGAAATTAAGAAACACTTCAATTTATAACAGCATACAAAATAATAAAATATAGGAATAAGTTTAACCTAAAATATATAGGAATAAAAATAAAAATACACTGGCAGTGTGACTCAGTGGTTGAGCATTGACTTATGAACCGGGACGTCAGGGTTCAATTCCTGGGCGGTCAGGGCATGCCAGGCTCGATCCCCAGTGTGGGACATGTGAGAGGCGGCTGATCTATGATTCTCCCTCGTCACTGATGTATCTCTCTCTCTCTCTCTCTCTCTCTCTCTCTCTCTCTCTCTCTCTCTCTCTCTCTCTTTCTCTCCCCCCCCTCTGAAATCAATAAAATATTTAAAAAATAAAAATATACAGGAATAAAAATAAACATACAGAAAAACTACAAAATACAGTTGATCCACTAAAAAGTCCACATGTAAGTGGACCTGGGCAATTCAAACCCACATTTAAGGGTCAACTATATTTTTAATTAGAGGTTGCGAATATGCATATGAAGAGGGCTGACTTAAGTTACATGCAGATTTTTGACTGTGTGGGTGGTTGACACCCCTAACTCCCACATTACTCAAAGGTCAACTGTACTGCTGAAAGATATTAAAGAAGACCTAAGAAAATGGAAAAGCATACCATGCTCATAGATTGGAAGACTTAATATTGTTAGAGTGGCACTACTATCATGATCTAAAGAGTCAATGCAATCCCTATCCAAAGTCCATTGGCCCTTTTTTGTAGAAATAGAAAAGCTAATCTTAAAATTCACATGAAATTTCAAAGGGGCTCAAATAGCAAAACAATCTTCAAAAAGAAGTTAATTTCAAACTTCTCAATTTCAAAACTTAGCACAAAGCTACAGTAATCTAAACAGTGGTACTAGCACAGGGACAAATATATAAACCAATGAAAGTCTAGAAATAAACCCATATATCTATGGCCATCTGCTTTCCAACAAGGGTGCCAAGTCTAATCAATGAGGAAAGACAGTCTCTTCAAAAAATGGTGCTGGAATAACTGGATATCTACATGTAAAAAATTTAGTTGGACCCTATATTATATACAAAATGAACTAAGAATGAATCAACGACCTAAATAAAGAGCTAAAATTATTAAATTCGTAGAAGTAAACATAGACGTAACTCTTCATGACCTTGGATTTGGTAATGGATTCTTAGATATTACACCAAAACCACAAACAAAAAATAGATAAATTAAGATCTTTTGTGCATCATAGGACATTATCAAAAAAGTGAAGCTGTGCCTGGCTGGTGTTACTGTGGTTGAGCAACGACCTATGAACTAGTAGGTCACAATTTGATTCCTGTCAGGGCATATGCCTGGTTTGCAGGCTCGATTTCCAGTGTGGGACATGTAGGAGGGAGCCAATCAATGATTCTCAGCACTGACGTTTCTCTTTTGCCCTCTCCCTTCCTCTCTGAAATCAATTAAAAAATATATTTAAAACATCTATATAATAAAAACCCAGTGGTTGAAATGCCGTAACAACCAAAATACAGTCACCAGAAGGTGCACTGATGGGTCGTGCAGCGCCGGCAGAATTTGACGTGGGTCCCGTGTCACGCCGGGTCTGGATCTTGTGTGATTTCATGCACTGGGCCTCTAGAGTGTATGAGTGTGTGTGAGAGTGTGTGTGAGAGTGTGTGTGTGTGTGTGTGTATAATTTAAAAGTGAAGCCCTGGAGAGAACCAAGATGGTGGCATAAGGCATATACCTGAATGCGCAGCCTCCCACAACCACATTAAAAAATACAACTATAAAGCTAAACAGCCATCCTTCAGAACCAAGGGAGTGGAAGCTTTACAACTAGAAGGCAAGAGAAGGAGTACATTGAGACTGAGTAGAAGTTCCTGGCGCCAAAACAGAGAGGTACAAACTCGCATGAAATGGTGGTGGCGCAAGCAAACGGTGGCAGCAGCTGCACCTGGGTCCGCGGCTTGGAAGGGGTTTACAAGCTTCGGGGTTGCACTGAACATGTTGCGGGTGGGCTGGCAATGGGGCGGAAGACGAGTGGCGTTCTAGCAGAGCTGTTTGCAGCGATCACTGACGTGGAACTCTGAGACTTGGGACTCAGGGGCGTGCAGATGCCAGGGCGTGGAGATGCCCAAACGGAGAAAAGCCGTGGAGCTGGCTGAGGGGCAGCCATAACAGGTTGCTCTGTCCCGGTGATTCTGAGACCCTGCCCCACCCAATTTACAACCCCACCCAAGCTGTGTACCTGTCTGCCTGCAGCCTAACCTAACATACTGGAGCTAGGACAGAGAACTCCAAAAATTCCAAATCCCAAACAACGAGGAGCCTGGAGGTCATTTCCTTTCAGTGACACCAACAACAATCAAGACTTAACTACAGCAAGACTGTGCACCCAGCCCTCAAAGGCGTACACCAAGGGTGTCCACCCCAGGTGATTGGGGAGGCTGAATCACTAGGCCCTATAGGACACCTAGCACAGAAAGCCACTCTATCAACACAGGGAAGTAGCCAAAATCCAGAGACAGAGAAACAGGTCACAAATGACAGAAATGGAGGAAAGCAAATGACTGGATATATAGAGTTCAAAACCACAGTAATAAAGCTACTCAATCTTCTATGAACCTCCAAAGAACTGAGACCTTCAAGGATCTTAATAAGAATACCAAAACAATGGAAAAGGACCAATCAGAAATTAAGCATACACTGACTGAAATAAAGAATAATATACAGAGATCCAACAGCAGACTAGAGGATCGCAAGAATCAAGTCAAAGATATGAAATACGAAGAAGCAAAAAACACCCAACCAGAAAAGAAAAAAGAAAAAAGAATCCAAAAATATGAAGCTAATGTAAGGAGCCTCTGGGACAACTTCAAGCGTACCAACATCAGAATTACAGGGGTGCCAGAAGAAGAGAGAGACCAAGATATTAAAAACCTATTTGAAGAAATAATGACAGGAAACTTCCCATACCTGGTGAAAGAAATAGACTTAAAAGTCCAGGAAGCACTGAGAACCCCAAACAAAAGGAATCCAAAGAGGACCACACCAAGACACATCATAATTAAAATGCCAAGGGCAAAAGACAAAGAGAGAATCTTAAAAGCAGCAAGAGAAAAACAGTTAGTTACCAACAAGGGAATACCCATACAACTGTCAGCTGATTTCTCAACAGAAACCATGCAGGCCAGAAGGGAGTGGCAAGAAATATTCAAAGTGATGAATAGCAAGAACCTACAACCAAGATTACCCAGCAAAGCTATCATGTAAAATTGATGGTCAAATAAAGAATTTCACAGACAAGAAAAAGCTAAAGGAGTTCATCACCACCAAACCAGGATTATTTGAAATGCTGAAGGGCATTCTTCAGAAGAGGAAGAAGAGAGGAACCAAGATGGCGGCATAGGTAAACACCGGAATTGCGGCCGTGCAAACTATTTCAAAATCACAATGAAAAGAAAAAACAGACACCACCCACAACCACAGGAAGGCTGGCTGAGTGAAAATTCTACAACTAGAAAGAGACTGAGACTAAGAGGAGGTGCGGAAGCAAAGTATGGAGGTATGGAGGCGCGCGCGCAGGGCTTAGGGAGAAGGCTGGCGCCAGAGAACGTGGTTCTTTTTCAATCCAGAGGGAGCCACAAGCTCCCAGTGGCTCTGAACTCCAGTTCCAGGTGAGTTTCTGGGGACCCAGACGCATACCTGGAGAAGTGGGACTGATTGGCACCAGGAGGAAATCCAAAGCGGGTTTCTCTTGTCATTGCTTGTAGCGATTACTGTGGGACACAGAGACCCAGTGTCTCTTAGCGCAGGGCTGAGAATCAGTCATAGCAGACTCCCCGAGGCCCCACCCCTTCCAAGCTGTGCACAGAGGCTTTTGCATATAAAAAGCTGAGTAGCCTCAGACAAAGGCTAAAATAGCAACTCCTTGGAGATAGAAGAGCCGGTGTACCTAGTGGACCACCCTAAATACAACTCCTCAGATTCACATGAGACACACTAAGGGCAGACACAGTGAACACCAAAGCCCCACTGAAACAACTCTTGCCCCATAAGGGTGTCTCCAGCACAGTTCTCCCACTGTAGACACAGCTGACTCTCATAACCAAGTGGCTTGGAGGTCGGTTCCTCTCAGTGATCACCTAACACAAAAAGCCACTCTATCAACCCAGGAGCAGCCAAAATGCAAAAACAAAGAAACAGATCACAAATGACAGATATGGAGGAAAGCAAACGACTGGATATAGAGTTCAAAACCACAGTTATAAGGTTTTTCAAGAATTTTCTAGAGACTGCTGATAAATTTAGTGAGACCCTCGAGGATATGAAAAAGGACCTGCTAGAAATTAAGCATACACTGACTGAAATAAAGAATAATATACAAAGATCCAGCAGCATACTAGAGGATCGCAAGAATCAAGTCAAAGATTTGAAATGTGAAGAAGCAAAAAACATCCAATTGGAAAAGCAAAAAGAAAAAAGAATCCAAAAATATGAAGATAGTGTAAGGAGCCTCTGGGACAACTTCAAGCATACCAACATCAAAATTATAGGGGTGCCAGAAGAAGAGAGAGCAAGATATTGAAAACCTATTTGAAGAAATAATGACAGAAAACTTCCCCTACCTGGTGAAAGAAATAGGCTTCCAAGTCCAGGAAGTGCAGAGAACCCCAAACAAAAGGAATCCAAAGAGGACCACACCAAGACACATCATAATTAAAATGCCAAGGGCAAAAGACAAGGAAAGAATCTTAAAAGCTGCAAGAGAAAAGCAGTTAGTTACCTACAAGGGGGCACCCATACGACTGTCAGCTGATTTCTCAACAGAAACTTTGCAGGCCAGAAGGGAGTGGCAAGAAATGTTCAAAGTGATGAATAGCAAGAACCTACAGCCAAGATTACTTTACCCAGCAAAGTTATCATTCAGAATTGAAGGTCAGATAAAGAGCTTCGTTGCTTGTAGCGATTACTGTGGGACACAGAGACCTAGTGTCTCTTAGTGCAGGGCTGAGAATCGGCCATAGCTGACTCCCCGAAGCCCCGCCCCTCCCAAGCTGCACACATAAAGAGCTTCACAGACAAGAAGAAGCTAAAGGTCAAATAAAGAGTTTCACAGACATAAAAAAAAGCTAAAGGAGTTCATCACCACCAACCAGTATTATATGAAATGCAAAAGGTATCCTTTGAGAGGAGGAAGAATAAAAAGTAAAGATAAAAATTATGAACAAATACATATATATCAACAAGTGAATCTAAAAATCAAGTGAATAAAAAATCTGATGAACAGAATAAACTGGTGAATAGAATAGAATCAGAGGCATAGAAAGGGAGTGGACTGACAATTTTC
>PVJC01012867.1:0-19681 GCA_004026665.1 Murina feae
GAAGAAGAAGAAGAAGAAGAAGAAGAAGAAGAAGAAGAAGAAGAAGAAGAAGAAGAAGAAGTTGTTGAAATAAAAAATCCAATAGTGCATTAACATTTTTTCACTCGTTTGCCATACTGACAGTGCCAATACAGATGTGGCCTAAACATACAGACTCTCAAACAACAATGTACAGCCTTTCTTTGTTCTCCATGCTAAGAGAAATAAAATTTTGAGGGTCAATCAATACAAAATGTACAGTCTTTAAAAGCCATCCTAGAGCATTTACTAGTTTTAGCTAAGTTGTACTTGGAACACTGATAAGTGATCGTTTATGTACAATAACGTGAAGTAAATTTTTTGAAAAATAAAACTTTAGTGAAACAATCCTGAAGAATATACCAAAACAACATAATCAAGACATTTGTTATCAACCAATTAGTTTCAGCCAGTTTGAGTAGTCCATGTTCTAAAATGTGAAACTTAGTTATCTTTCTGTCGTCCAAGGGGTCCTATCATGTCAGTATCTATGTTATGAAGAACATGGGACTTGGGTGACATGTTTTTATATATCACAAATGCCTAAGACCTTGGCAGTGTCATGGATGTCGGAGAAATGTTCATGCATAAGATTATTGCCTTAGCTGACGTAAAACTGTGCCATACAGTGGTAAATATCAACCCTTAAGGAATTCTTTAAGAAAACAAACAGGTTGAAAAATAGGTTAAAGGAGGCACATGCAGCATCTGCCTTTAGAGCTATCAACTCAGAAATTTTCTCAATTAGGAAATCTTGCAGGGAAGTTATTTTTCTTTCTCAAGATCCAATGAGGACAACATTCCTTACTCCAGATCTGGCATATTTTTTATCATCCCTATCTTGTGAATCATCACCTGCTCCATCTACTTCTGGTAAATTTACATCTTTATCACCACACATGTTGCCCGTCATCTCAGAGAAACAATCAAAATTGAACATGTCTTCATCTGAATCATCTTCCCAGTCTTTGCAATTATTCAAGACCACACTAAGCCAATTAAGTTTTGCCCTTTCTTTTATTAAACTTGGCCAGGATTGGGCAACTTCTCCTTTTCCTAAACAACGTAAACTTGATCTCCCCATTATTTTATGCTTGGAATCACTTGGATCAATACCGTGAAAAACATTAATTTCATTAAAATTATCACTTTCTCCAAGACAATTGAATGTAGTTTGGATTTTTCCAAATTTACATGAACATTTTTACTGTCTTCAACACAAAATTCAATGAAGACACACAGTTCCTCGAAGTGATTGTGCCACTTTGCAAAAGCAGCCAGCTTCGTGAACAGGGCCTGGGTTTCCGGTGAATATGTGGTGGGCAGTGACTCCACTCCCACGGCGATTCCAGTGTTTTCCCCCTAGAGGGGCCCCTTCTCGCTTTGCTCAGGCAATGGCTGCAGCACTGGGACCCAAAAGTGAGCACCACTCGTGTCAGGGGGAAGAGGAAGTGTAGGAAAAGGTAGCGAGGACAGAGAATGAATGGCTGGCGTGAGTGTGGGAGCGAGGTGTGTGTGGGAGCCAGGGCTGATGAGCTTAACTGGTATTTTTATGTAATTTTTTAATTATAGCAAATAAATACTCTCTACTTTTAAGAACAGCTTTTAAGAACAGCTGCTGGTCTTTTAATTAAAAGTAATGAAACATTTAGCACAAAATTGTGACAAATAATTATTTAAAGTTAAAATGTATTCAAGTAATTTAATCAATAAAATAAGTGAACTAGTATTTGTTTACAAGCATTGAAGCCATTTGTGCATTTGTATGAAGAATAAAATAATCTGTTTATAGTTTTGAGGAAAGCAAACTTGAAGTAGTACTTTTTTAAGGTAAAGTATTCTCATTTTCCCACAAATGTTTCTGTCTTCTATCCTTCCATCTGAGCAGAATTTAGCGTTACACAGACCCTTTTTAGGAATACATGGCTGTAGTAAACTTCATGGTTTAATCACTCAGGTATATGACACATTCAAATTATTTCCACAAAATAACACCTTAGGAGAAATTACACATCTTTATAAAGCTTTTCATATCTCTTTTCTCTCTATAGTTTTGGATATTTGGGAATTAAAAGATTTGGAACAAAATAAATTAAGTACAATAGGCACAGGAAAACAATTGCTCGTTATCTGCTATACCGCACAATTTTTTGAAGTCTCTTTGATGAAAGTAAATTTTTGTTCTTTGAGAGCAGTCATTTAGTGCTCTACTGGGCATACAAAATAAGTAACAAAGCTAAGAAATAGAGGGAGAGATCAACCAAAAGATTTGTATGCATGCATATAAGCATTATCAATGAACACAGACATCAGGGAGGGTGAGGGTATGAGCAGGAAGAGGGGAGAATAGGGGGATAAGGACACATATGTAATGCCTTAATAAATAAAGAAAAGAAAAGATGAAAGAAAAAAATAAACTGTTTAAATGTCAAAAAAATACATGGGATGAGAAATAAAGATGGCAGCATAAACACCTGAAATTGCTGCCTCGCACAACCACTTCTAAACTACAACTAAAAGACAAAATGAACATCACCCAGAACCACAGGAAGACTGGCTGAGTGGAAATTCTACAACTAGAAGGAAAGAGAAAAGCACACTGAGACTCAGAAGAGAAGCAGAAGTAAAGTGCAGAGGTACGGAGGCATGCAGAAAGGGCTGGCAACTGAGGACATAGTTGTCTTTTTCAATAGGGAGGGAGACTCAAACTCCCAACTGCTCTGAACTCCAGTTCCAGTCGAGTCTCTGGGGACCCAGACTCACACAGGGAGAAACTGGACTGTCTGGCATCAGGTAGAACTCGAGGATGGCTCTCTCTCAGAGGTGCTTGCAGCGACTACCTAGGGACACTGAGACCTAGGGCCTCTTAGGGGCTGGGTTGAGGATCAGCCCTAACTATTTTCTCTGCCCTGTTGATTCCCTGAGACCCTGCCTCACCCAAGCTGCTCGCAGAGGATTTTGCACATGAATGGCCTGGTCCTTTTCAATCTCAAATTACCTAACAAACTGCAGCTGGGTCAAAGAGAGCCAGAACATCCAAAGAAGGCCCAAGGCCCAAGGCCCCACAGCACATTGCATTGCTTCACAGCTGGGCCTTATCCGGGCACCTTTAAACCCCAAACAAAGAAGAATCTGCAGATCTCTGTGTAGCTCCTGCTGGGTAGCCTTAGGCAAAAGCTAAATTAGCATGTCCTTAGAGATCCAAAACCAGTGTACCCAGTGGTCAGATTGGGACTATCCAGATTATAACTCCTCAGATCCATAAGGGACATACTCAGGGGGCAGACTCAGTGAGCACCAAAGCCTCACTGAAGCAAGTCTTGCCCCATAAGGGTGTCTCCAGCACAGAAGTTCTCCCACCATAGACACAGCTGATTCTCACAGCCAGTTGGCCTGAAGGTCAATGCCTCCCAGTGATACCAACAACAATCAAGGCTTAACTAAAACAAGACTATGCACACAGCCCACAAAGGGGTGCACCAAGAGTGTCCACCTCAGGTAATTGGGAAGGCTGAGCCACTGGGCCCTATAGGACACCTAGCACACAAAGCCACTCTATTAACACAGGGAAGCAGTCAAAATGGGGAGACAAAGAAAGAGCTCATAAATGACAGAAATGGAGAAAAGCAAACTACTGGATATAGAGTTCAAAACCACAATTATAAGGTTTTTCAAGAATTTTCTAGAAACTGCCAATAAATTTAGTGAGACCCTTGAGGATATGAAAAAGGAGCAACTAGAAATTAAGCATATACTGACTGAAATAAAGAATAATGTACAGAGATTCAACAGCAGACTAGAAGATCGCAAGAATCAAGCCAAAGATTTGAAATACAAAGAAGCAAAAAACATCCAACTGGAAAAGCAAAAAGAAAAAAGAATCCAAAAATTTGAAGACAGTGTAAGGAGCCTCTGGGACAACTTCAAGCGTACCAACATCAGAATTATAGGGGTGCCAGAAGAAGAGAGAGCGCAAGATATTGAAAACCTATTTGAAGAAATAATGACAGAAAACTTCCCCTACCTAGTGAAAGAAATGGACTTAAAAGTCCAGGAAGCACAGAGAATTCCAAACAAAAGGAATCCAAAGAGGACCACACCAAGATGCATCATAATTAAAATGACAAGGACAAAAGACAAAGAAAGAATCTTAAAAGCAGCAAGAGAAAAGCAGTTAGTTACCTATAAGGGAGCACCCATACGACCGTCAGCTGATTTCTCAACAGAAACCAGGCCAGAAAGAAGTGGCAAGAAATATTCAAAGTGATGAATAGCAAGAACCTACAACCAAGATTACTTTACCCAACAAGGCTATCATTCAGAATTGAAGGTCAGATAAAGAGCTTCACAGACAAGAAAAAGCTAAAGGAGTTCACTACCAAACCAGTATTACATGAAATGCTGAAAGGTATTCTTTAAGAAGAGGAAGAAGAAGAAAAAAAAGGTAAAGATAAAAATTATGAACAAAAATGCATATCTATCAACAAGTGAATCTAAAAATCAAGTGAATAAAAAACTGAAGAACAGAATAAACTGGTGAATAGAATAGACTCAGGGGCATGGAAAAGGAGTGGACTGACAATTCTCAGGGAGAAAGGGATGTGGGGGGTGTGGGAAGACTGGACAGAAATCGTATATTATGGATGAGGACAGTGGGGGGTGGGTAAGGTCTCAGGGTGGGGTGGGAACTAGATGTAGGGGAGCTATGGCCATTTTACATAATATTTTGCAATGACACATTATAAATTACAGCTCTTAATCTCAAGTCAACTTCTTTCAAAAATAATATTTAATTATATTAAAAAACATTGATGAAGTCCACTGGAATCACATTAGTTATGCAACATTTCATAGCTCGGCCCTACACTTAAAAATCTGATTTTATGCTCAGTATAAGTTTGTACTATATGAATATGGTATAAGATTTCCATAGAGTTTATATTTGAAAATTTCATAAAATTTCAGCACCATAGTCACAAAAATAAATTAACAAGTGAAGAATGCTGATGGCCTGGTAAGAATACAACCATAACATATCATTAAACAAATTAAAAGCAGAAACATTTCTAGGAAGTTCCTACTTAGATTTTATACTGAGATATATAGATTAGGTGTTTCCATTACAATATCTTACCATTCATATAGTTGTCTAAGATTTTTATATTCTCAGATACATTTCTACTTTCTCACCAAATTTTAGGCAAGAGTCTGTGAGTCTTTCAATTAAATATGCCCTATTGTTTCAGCAAGGCTAATAAAGAATCATCTTGCTCAGATAAATAACTCTAGAGCAATTAGTTAGTCCCAACTGATGACTGATTTTATAATATTAGTTGAATATTGGGTGAGTTGCATGGAAACCTACCAGAATTTTCCTAGGCTCTTTGCCAGAGAGAATTCTTGTCAAGAAAAACAGTACTGTGATTTCAACTTTGAACTCTGAACTGTGCATTGTGTGAACTTGTCAAAGACTCAGCCCACAAATAACCTCATGCTCTTTCTGAAAATCTTGCCAAATGCAATGAATCTGATTTAGTGGAAAAAAGTGTTTAAGGCCAAGAAAAATACACACATTGTGTATAGAGTGTCAATAATTTTGGAAATATTAGTTTACCTCAATTCCTGATTTCATTTTTAAAGAATGCAGTGTTGTTTCTGCTGAAATATTTTTACCATAATTAGTTCATTTCTCTCCCAAGGAGACATTGTCTTCGTATATTACTACATTTGGACATTATTTTCTTAGAGTAATTAATTCAGATGGTTAAGACATGATGCTACTAAGGTCAAAGTTTCTGATTCTACACCCATTCTCATGCAGATCACTTAAATTATTAAAATTATACCCTATGACCTAAATCCTGCCCACATCACTTTATAGGTCAAATAAGGCCCCTTTATCACCTCCTTGACCCACAGGGAGTCCCCATGCATGAACCCGATGGTCCTAGGGCTTCAATAAAGTTTTCATTTCATTGACTGGAGCAGTAAATACATATATATATATATATATATATATACACACACACACACACACACACACACACACACTAGAGGCCCGGTGCACAAAAATTTGTACACTCTGGTGAGCGGAGTGTCCCTTAGCCCAGCCTATAGCCTCTCGTAGTCTGGGAACCCTCGAGGGATGTCCACCTGCTGGCTTAGGCCTGCTCCCTGGGGGATTGGGCCTAAGTGGCAGTCAGACATTACTCTGGCAGCCCAGGAGCCCTCAGGGGTTGTCCAGTTGCCAGCAGGGAGCAGGCCTAAGCTGCAGTCGGACATCCTTAGCGCTGCTGAGGAGGCAGGAGAGGCTCCCACCACCACCACTCTACTGGCAGCTGGCAGCCTGGCTTGTGGCTGAGCAGAGCTCCCCATGTGGGAGTGCACTAACCACCAGGGGGCAGTTCCTGCATTGAGCATCTGCCTCCTGGTGGTCAGTGTGTATCATAGTGACCACTCATTCCCAGTCATTCTGCTGTTAGGGTCAATTTGCATATTAATTTTTTATTATATAGGACAGAGGCCTGGTGAACAGATGGGGATCAGCTGGTTTGCCCTGAAGGGTGTCCTATTGGGTTGCCTGGCTAGCCTGGGTGAGGGGCTGATTGATGGCTGTTTTCAGGCTGGCCACAGCCCCTGCAGGGTGGAGGTCTATACTGGGGTGCCCGGCCAGACTGGGTGAGGGGCTGAGGGACATTATCAGGCTGGCCATGGCCGGGGGCTGGATGCAGGTATCTGGGATTTATGTAACTTCTGTAATTGAAACTTTGTGGCCTTGAGCAGAGCTCAGGGCCCACAGAGCAGGTGAAAATTTTAGCTGCTTTCATCGCTGGGGCAACGCAAGCCTCCTGCCTCACTACAGTTCCCTGACTGCCACCATCTTTGTGATGGATGAGGATTAATTTGCATATTACTCTTTTGCCTGGACAGAAGACCCCCAGCCCCTTCAATTGCTGGCTTCATAGAGCCCAGGCCTCTGTAATCACTGGCTCTGATCCTGCCCCCTGCCATCGCTGGCTCTGCCCTTGCCCCACTGGCAGCCTCTGGTCAAGGCTGCAGGCCTTGGCAGGAGACCCCAGGCCCCTGCCATTGCCAGCTCCGCTGGTGCCCAGACCCCTGTGATCACAGACTCCACCCCTGCCCCGTCGGATCACTGGCTTCACCCTTTCCCCCTCTTATCACCTGTTCTGTCCCTTGGGCCCCCTGCCTCCCCCACCACCTGCCTGGCTAACAGGCCTGACCACTTCAGTGGTGGGGCTGAGCCGGACTGGGCGTCGCCATCTTGTGGCTATGGGGGCAGCCATCTTGTGGCTATGGGAGTGGCCATCTTTGTGACAGAGTGATCCCTAATTTGCATATAATTCTTGTATTAGATAGGATAAATATTAGATAATAAATATATACATATATAATTAGGGGCCCAGTGCACAAAATTTGTGCACTGGGGGAGGGGGAATTCCTCAGCCCAGCCTGCCCCCTCTTACATATTGGGAGCCCTCAGGGGATGTCCGATTGACAGCTTAGTCTCTCCCTGATCCCCTTGGGGATTGGGCCTAAGCTGCAGTCTGGCCTCCCTTTGTGGGAGGTGACCAGGCTAATCAGGGGAAGCCACCAGCCTCATCACCCCGCTGCTGCAGCCACTGCCAGTCACCACAGCCACCAAGATGTTTTTATCAACATGGACTCCAGTCCCTTCACCATGAAAAAATGACAACTTTCTTTAGGCACCTTCAAGATGTGTCTTTCAAAGGATATGACATTTCTTTCTTTCTTTCTTTTTTATCCTCACTTGAGGATATGTTTCCATTGATTTTTAGAGAATGTGTAAGAGAAGAGAAAGACAGAGAGAAACATCAAAGTGAGAGGAACACTTTGATTGGTTGCCTCCTGCATATGCCCTGACCTGAGCCCTGGCCAGGGAGGAGCCTGCAACCTAGGTACATGCCCTTGGTCAGAATTGAACCCAGACCCTGCAGTCAGCAGGCTGAGGCATTATGCACTGAGTCAAACCAGCTAGAGCAGGATATGACATTTCTTAACCCTCTAGCAGTGGACCTTCATTTTTTTCTCCAGGAGTGAGGTGGAAAATCCCTAGATGCCTTTTTGGATTGTTATTACCCATGTTACTAAGAATATTACCAGTGGCATACAGGGAGCTTAGCCAATGAGCAGTAAGAAAAGGTGTTTCCTCTGTAGTTCACTCTGACTACCAGCTTCATCCCTGCCCAGGTCTATAACCTCTGCCTGAGGCTGCAGGCCTGGGTAGAAGACCCCCAAACCTCTCTGATCACTGGCTTCACAGAGCCCAGGCCTCTGCAATCACCAGCTCTGATCCTGCCCCCTGCCATCGTCGGCTCTGCCCTTGCCCCACTGGCAGCCTCTGGCCAAGGCTGCAGGCTTGGGCAGGGGACCCCCATACCCCTGCATTGCTGGCTCCACTGGTGCCCAGGACCCTGCGATCTCTGGCCTTGCCTATTCCCAGGCTTGAGGCCTCTGGTCCAGGCCTTATGCCTGGGTAGGGCATCCTCATTCCCCTCTGATCACCGGCTCTGCCCCTGCCCCTCCGATCACCAGCTCCACCCTTGCCCATGCCTGAGGCCTCTGGTGAAGACCTCTGGCCTGGGCAGGGGAACCCCTGCCCCCTCTGATCACCTGTTTTTCCCCTAGAGCCCCCTGCCTCCACCACCACCTGCCTGGCTAACAGGCCTGACCACTTTAGTGGTGGGGCTAAGCTGGACTGGGCACCTACATCTTGTGGTCATGGGGGAGGCCATATTTGTCATGGAGTGACACCTAATTTTCATATTATTCTTTTATTAGATAGGATATACTAGGGGCCCAGTGCACAAAAATTGTGTACTCAGGGGTTCCCTCAGCCTGAACTATGCCCTCTCACAGTCTGGGACCCCTTTAGGAATGTTCACCTGCTGGCGTGCCTGGCCAGCCTGGGTGAGGGGCTGATGGCTGTTTGCAGGCTAGCCAAGCCCCCTAATGTGGACCATCACCCTACAGGGGTGTGGCCAGCCTGGCTGAGGAGCTGAGGGCTCCCATTGACCCAACATCCCAGCGAAGCTGGCTGGAATCAGGTTTTGGGGAGTTTATTTATCTTCTATAATTGAAACTTTGTTGCCTGGAGCAGAGGCCTAGGCAGGCAACGGAAACCTCCTGTTTGCTCTAGCTCCTTGGCTGCCAGCTGCCATCTTGGCTGGGTTATTTTGCATACAGCCACTCTGATTGGCTGGTGGGCACAGCTTGGCTGGTGGTCATCGAAGTGATGTTAAATTTGCATATTACTGTTTTATTAGATTAGATATAACCTAAATATACCAATTAAAAGACAACAAATGGCAAAATGAATTAAATACCATGTATTAATTATATGCTGTTGGAGGGGCTAAAAGAATTATTTTTCCTCCCACCTTGTAAGTTCTTCTGGTTGGGCTAATAATCAAATTAACAGAGATAGATTAACAGGAGAAACTATATAAAGTTTATTATGGGTGTATATGCCATGGGTGCCACAAGATATGAGAGCCCCAAACACATTGGAAGTTGAGGTTTATATGCCATTTTGGACAAAGGACAAGAAAGGAATGGAGATCTGGGATTTCAAAGGGGAAATAGGCAAGTCACAGGTAGACATAAAAATGACAATGGGACAGAGGAGACTATAGCAGAACAGGTTTTCACATGGATCATTCTTTGTCTACCATACTTCAAATAGGCTAAGGTAAAAATGCTAACCACTTCTGGCTTGGCACTGCCCAATTCAAATCAATTTTTTTAATCAAATAAACTTAAAATTTTTAATATGCCTCAGTTTATCTCTTAACATTGGTCCCTCAAAATTGTTCACATTTTTTTTCTCAGTATTTCTTAATGCATTGTTTCTAATGATCAAAGGCCAGTGAGTGGTAAAAGCATCCTTGCCTGCAACTCACTACTGGAGAATGTAAAAATAAAGTTATCTTTACAGTGTTTCTGCCAGATGTATAAACATTCATAGTTCTGTAAACTAGCCCTTGGGCTCTTCAGCAAGACCCTCATATTGAAGATGGATTCAGAGACAAACAGCATTCTGGAGGTAGGATTAGCTGATCTCAGCATCCCCCTCCTTTATGCAGTAAAATGAAGGATTGAAGAAAGTCTACAGATATGTGTCCATCTAAAAGGATTAAGCTGGTGGATGCCCCCACTTTTCCTACCCAGCCACACAAAGTAGTGGTGCTTGGACCGTTTCTACCCAAACCATCTATCTTGAAAGCTCCTATTTCATCAATGAAAAATTATGTCTAACATCACTTACGCTAGTTAACATAATTTGCCATCTCATTTTACCCATATAGCCACCCTCTTAGTAGCTATTACCATTGCCCCCATTCTATATATGAGCAAACCGAGGCTTAGAGCTATTAATACCTTCCCCATTCATATCCTGTTATTAAGTGAAATCAAGATGCTAACTCAGATACTCTAGGCCCAAAGGCCTGCTCTTAACCATTTGAGACCCACTGTTTCTATGTTTAACAAACATTCCAGGCCCCTTCCCCTGGAGATTCTGATTCGGCAGGCCTGGGGTACACAAAAATCTATTAAGCAAGGGAGCCTCCAAGAAGATTCTATGAATAGGCAAGTTTGAGAAATCCCACACTATGCTATGCTGAATCTCTAAAAATTATAACATAAATGTAATCTAAATGCTAATATAATATGCAACCTAAATTCATAGATTCTGGCTTTTAGATTCACTTTTTTTATGAAGATGAAGAATAGCAGATAGTCTTTAATCTTTGTATATTTTCCACCTTTTAGAAAATTATTAGTGAACTCTATATCCACAATCTTCCAGAAAACATAGCAAAACATAATATAATGGTCATATTAAACATAAACACACACACAGGAGCCCAGCCAGTGTTGCTCAGTGGTTGAGCATCAACCCATGAACCAGGAGGATATGGATCAATTCCCAGTCAGGGTTGCAGGCTCAATCCCCAGTAGCAGGAGTGCAGGAGGCAGCCAATCAATGATTTTCTCGCATCATTGATGTTTCTATCCCTTCCTGCCTCTCCCTTCTTTTCTCTGAAATCAGTAAACATATTTTTTTAATTTAAAAATAAAGAAAAATAATCGCTAATAAGAATAACACCTTTTTCTTTCATAATTTACTTTAAAAAATAACTGAAGTAATCTCTATTAAATAATTATTGAATATATTTAGGTAAATAAATGTGGAAACAGTTAACATGTTAAATGTCAGACTAATATTTCTAAAAAATACTAAAGCTCTAGGAACTCTGTTAACTGTCCTTGATGCTGTTGATGAAGAAGAATTTTTCCTCTATCTCCTAGATTCTTGGCTGAGACCCCCCATGAAATAAAAAACATATTAGCAGGAGAAAAATAAACAAAAGTTCAATATTCTGTATACCCCCTATATATAAGAGTTAGATCCAGGAAAACTGAGTAACTCCCCAGAATGACCCAAGCCACCACCTTAAATACCATCTCCAGCTACAGATAAAGTAAGATGTTGTGGGGGAGGGGGGTTAGTTATGGGAAGTTATCAGGCAAAGCAAGGTAAACAAGGGTAAGAATGTTATTCAGACTTAGGTCATTGCCTCTCCATTGATGAGAGTTTTTAGAGATTTAACCCTCCTCCTCTTCCTGTCATGGGAGGGAGACACCCTTAACAAATAAGAGATTTCCCTTATAAATGTAAATATCCCTTACAAAAGGGTGGCTTCTACTAAGTGTTCAGAGCTTTTCTGGCATCTGCTGCTTCTTAAAAAATAATCAGCTCATGATAGTCCTAATACCAAAGAGGTGTATTTGGGGTAGCAAATTCCGTTCCCCTTCACTGGTCAATTTTGTTAAATATACTGATGTTATAAAAATTTTAATATATATAGTTATTGACTAAATGATCTTTTTCTCTATATTTGGACAAAAATACAACTTCATCTATAAATTTTGTCACACACACACACACACACACACACACACACAGCATTTCTATTGAGATCAACTTTCTTCCAGCTTGATTACCAGACATTTTCACTTTAACATGAGAGTCTGCTATTTTTACACAAGACTATAATCATCCCCCAGTGTAAAATCACTATTCAGGCCATTCAACACTGAATTTTTTTACAAACAACTCCACAATAAAGGAAATGTTTTTAAACAGTGAATATGTAACAAGGCAACATGTGATTAAAATTCAATACATTATCTCTTTCAAATTTTATTACTGCAGGTGCAGAACACAACCGTTCAGAGGCTTGCTAAGGGCAAAGTTCCCTTTCATTGAAAACAATTCTGTTTATACACCTGTGTTTACAAAGATTCTAAATGAAAAGACCTAGGAACAGATAATGGAACAAGAAATAACCCTAAACATTGTCTTCACAGAAACCTAACTCAATCCTTCCTCAAAGAAAGGAAGGAGAGAAATCCTTGAATTCAGCAAAAACCCAGAAATGCGTGTGTTCTCAAAACTTTATGTGTGGTAATAAATGCATTAGATTAGAAGGGGGAAATATTTTTATCACCCCTAATGGAAAAATAGTTACCAGGAGTAAGTGTTAAGAATTTGTTCTGTGTCATTTGTTATATATTAATCATTTTCAATTCAATAGGTATGTATTAAGTACCTATTATTCATTCAACAAATATTAATTGACAGCCTACCACTATATGGTATACAATGTAAAAAAATCATGAGAAATTATGGGATAGGCCTTGCAAGATGCAAAAAAAAAAACATGACATAGAAAATGAAAATGCTAAGTACAGCCTATAATCCAATTACTATTACACAGCATTCTAAATACCAATTACCCAGAATAATCCCCAAGTCTATGACAATTCAGAGAAGTAAAGAAAGGTACATTGATGCAGTAAAAGTTTATAGAGTGTCTTCCTTATGCATGATACTATCCTATGCCAACTTACTTGTTTGAATATTTTTTCTTTTTTTTTTTAATTTAAAATTTTAAACACCCAAAGAGTGAGAATAGTATATTAAGTCCCCCAAGCAACCATCACCCAGCTTCCAAAATTATCAATGTTTTCTGTCAATCATTTTACCTGTCATCTTATTCTTTCTCTCCCCTCCTATGTTAAAGGAAATCTCACATGTCGTATCAGTTCATACTTATCTCTAACAAATAAGGACTTAGAACACCTGTGCAAATATTTTATTATTCTCACACGACAATTTATTACATTTAATTTCTTAAAAACAATTCAGATTCAGCCCTAGCTAGTTTGGCTCAGTAGATAGAGTGTAGGTGTGCTAACAGAAAGATTCCGGGTTCAATTCCAGTCAAAGGCACATGCCCTGGTTGCAGGCACGATCCCCAGTGGGCAATGTGCAAGAGGCAGGCAATCAACGATTCTCTCTCATCATTGATGTTTCTCTCTCTCTCTCCCTCTTCTTTTCTCTATGAAATCAATAAAAATATATTTTAAAAAGAAAAAGGAAAACAATTCAAAATTAAATTTCTTTTTACTATATAATACTATCTTATCATTAATGTTTTTCACCTACTTAATTTAATTTACTTACTGAATTTTTTACCTGCCTTATTTAATTTAATATTCTACATGGATTTGATTATAGAATTAAGTTCACTTTGAAGTTTCTCAAAACCATATTTTTATTGATTCCAGAGAAAAAGAGAGGGAGAGATAGCAACCTCAATGATGAGAGAGAATCATTGATCAGATGTCTTCTGCATGCCCACACTCCTACAACCCCTTACTGGGGATCAAGCCCACAACCTGGGCATGTGCCCTACTAGGGAATTGAACCATGACCTCCT
The DNA here is from genome assembly GCA_004026665.1 of Murina feae. Taxonomy (NCBI): domain Eukaryota; kingdom Metazoa; phylum Chordata; class Mammalia; order Chiroptera; family Vespertilionidae; genus Murina; species Murina feae. The sequence goes on from PVJC01012867.1 coordinate 13,848, forward strand.
GGTTCATAAGTCGATGCACAACCACTGAGTCTGCCGGCCAGGCTAATACAAATTCTTTCATGCTGAATCCATCGTTCTTTAGGAAGCTACCTCATCCCTGGAGCCACCCATGAATGCTAGTTCACAATGACTCTCAACAGATGACATTATGCTATATAAGTGATAAACACAAAAACAAGTTTTACCCAGAGCTTGCAGGAAAGTGTGAACGATAATTCCCTTTCTGGTCATGTGAAATCTCTTTGGGATTTTATAATGCAGAACAAATATCTTCCAATAATTCCTCTTCTTCAACTCCTCAGGCTATCATCACTGCATTCCTAGAATGTGATCTTACATGTTAAGACTGCAACCCCATCTTCCGCACACCACCATAAGTGGGCAGATAAGGGGAGGAGCCATGGGCAGAGAGAGAAGAGCCTGCTGGAGCAAGGAGCATCCCACTCTCTTCCAACATGGCTTAAGACAAACCAGGGTTCCTTTTCAGCTTTCCTTTTTTCCTTTCATTCATTTGTTCAGCAAATATTTGTGGGAAATTTCTTCTTGCCTGACACTGTGCTCTTTGCTTTTCCCACTGCTTCCTGACTGACCCAGGCCTCTCACCTCCCCCCACCTTTTTTACTGAGCTATAATTGACATAACAGTGTTGTAACATTTTAAGGTATATGGTATAATGGACTGACTTGCACATATTGTGAAATGATTACCACAATAAGTTTATTTAATATTTGTTAATATCTATTATCTTATATAGATACAAAAAAGGGGAAAAACATTTTTCCTTATGATGAGAAGTCTTAGGATTTATTCTCTTAATAACTTTCAAATACACCACACAGCAGTGCTAACTACAGTCATCATGTTGTACATTACAACCCCAGTACTTATTTATCTTATAACTGGAAGTTTGTACTTTTGATCACCTTCCTCCAATTGCCCTCCCTTCCACCTCTGGTAACCACGAATGTGATTTATTTATTTTTAATATTTTTTTTCTTTCTTCTTTTTTGTTTAGATTCCACATATAAGTGAAATCACACAGTATTTGTCTTTATCTGGTTTATTTCACTTAGCATAATGCCCTCAATGTCCATCCAGGTTGTCACAAATGGCAGTATTTTCTTCTTTTTTATGGCTCAATAATATTCTATTTTATATTGTCAGGGCCCAGAGCAGGCCACACCAAACTATCCCACAATGGCATATCATTACCTGAATTAAAGTTACTTGACAGCCAGTGTGTAAGAAGAGTACATTATCCCCTCCCCCTTGTCTCTTTGAATGCAGTAAATAAATCTCCCCTCTGAAAGGTGCCGGAGTCAACCTCCTCACCAGAGCTAAGAGATCCATGGCCCAAGAGCCTTTATAAACATACCTTGTCTCTTTATTAATTTACTATGGAGGCCAAACTTCGTTTGGATGCCTCACTAATGAATACCCAAACCTTAGATTCCTTTCTAATGAGCACAAACTTTTTCTTTGTCCTGTCAATTCTTCACAAATGTATTCTTTGTCAGAAAAGTATCAAGTGCTGGCTGACTAGTTCATCGTTTCTCATTTCTTGGAGCATTATTGATGATTCTCCTATGTGTATACATTGTATTTTTTTTCCCTCCTGTTAATTTGATATTGTGTCCATTTTATTATTAGTTCAGCCATAAAAACTTAAGAAGGGGGAAATTATCCCCTTTCCCTGACAATATGTACGACTACTTTTTTCTTTATCCACTCATCTGTCAATAAATACTTCGGTTGTTTCCATGCCGTGGCTATTGTAAATAATGCTGCAATGAACATGAGGGTGGAAATATATCTCTTCGACATAGTGTTTTAGTTTTCTTTGGATATATCCCCAAAAGAATTGCTGGATCATTTGATAGTTCTATGTCTAGTTTTTTGTTGTTGTTGTTGTTGTTGTTGTTGTTGTTGTTGTTGTTGTTGTTGTTTGGGGGGTTAGAACTGCCATACTGCTTTTCATGAAGTCTGTATTGATTTAAAATCTCACCCAACAGTGCACAGGGTCCCCTTTTTCTCCACATCCTCACCAACATTTGTTATCTCTTGTCTTTTTTTTAATGAGGATTTTTTAAAATTTTGTTTTATTGCTTAAAGTATTACAAAGAGTGTTAAATAAGTCTCCATTTTTTCCCCTTGATCTTCCCCCTCCTCTCTTACCCCCCAGTGTCTTGTGTCCATTGATTATGCTTATATGCATGCATACATGTCCTTCAGTTGATCTCTTAACTCCCAGCCCCAATCCTCCCGAGCCTTCCAGCTGTAGTTTGACAGTCTGTTCAATGCTGTTTTTGTCTTTTTTTATGATAGACATCCCAACAGGCACAAGATGATATCTCATTGTGGTTTTGACTTGCATCTCCCCAATGATTAATAATGTTGAATATCTCTTCATGTACTGTTGGCCATTCATGTATTGTATGTGGGAAAATGTCTGTTCAAATCCTTTGCCCAAGTTTTAATTGAATTATTTGCTTTTTTGCTATTGAGTTGTATGAGTTCTTCATACATTTTACCTGTCTACCCCTTACCAGATATATGATTTGCAAATAATTTTCCCATTGTAGGTTGCCTCTTTGTTTTGATGATTATATCTTCTGCTCTGCAGAAGTTTTTTAGTTAGATGTAGTCCCACTTCTTTATTTTTTTATTTTTGCCTGTGCTTTAGGTATCATACCCAAAATCATTGCCAAAACCTCAAGAAGGTTTTTTCCATGTTTTCTACTAGGAGTGTTATGGTTTCTGGTCTTTAATCCATTTGAGTTCATTTTTAAGAGTGATATAAGATAGGAGTCTAGTTGCATTTTTTTACAAGTGAATATCCAATTTTCCCAGCATCATTTACTAAAGAAACTATCTTTTCTCCATTGGATATTCTTGTCAAATGTTAGTTTATAATATAGAATATTTCTTAAAATAATGTTTTCAAAAATATTAGATAAGTTATCAGTAAATGTTAATTATGTAGAAAGCAGCTATACCAAGAACCACAAAATGTCATTAAGTACTAGATATATTGGTTTCCTAATTTGTCAACATAGAAATCAGTTTGAATTTAAACTGGTCTAAAATCTAACTTTAGTTATTTATTTCACAATTGCATATGACAATATATAAAGTACCATGCTAAGGATTAGGAGGAGAGCAGGGGACTAAAACATAGCCTGTGTCCTCAAGGAGACTATAATCTAATAAAAGTTCTAAAAACCTTACATAAGCAATGTTGTCTGCTGGTGTGAGTCAGCGATTGAGTGTGAATCTATGAACCAGGGATTTGAGGTTCAATTTCCAGTCAAGGCACATGCCTGGGTTGCAGACTCCAGCCTCAGTAGGGGGTGTGCGGGAGGCAGCCTATCATTGATTCTTTCTCATCATTGATATTTCTATATCTCTCTTCCTCTCCCTTCATCTCTGAAATCAATAAAAATATCTCTTTAAATAAGTAATAATATTATGTCATGAGATCCCAGAAGAAAAAGTGAATAGCACTCTCAAGATATGTCAAGGAAGGCTTCAGAAGTGTTTCAGTGTCTATGAGTTTGTTTCTATTTTTTTGTTTATTTATTTTGTCCTTTAGATTATACATATAAATGAAATCACATATAAGTGAAATCACCTGGTATTTGTCTTTGTCTGACTTATTTCACTTAGCATAATACCTTCTTAGTCCATCCACACTATCACAAAAGCAAGATTTCATTCTTTCTTATGACCTAGTATTATTCCATTGTGTGTACAAACTGGTAGTTATGGACTAGTTACAAAGATGTAAATTACAGCATTGGAAATATAGTCAACAATATTGCAGTAAGTATTAATGGGGCCATGTGGGTACTTGAAATATCAGGGAGACCACTCTGTAAAGTATATTATTATCTAACCACTATGCTGTACATCTTAAACCAATATAGAGTAGCACTGAATGTAAACTATAATTGAAACATTTGTAAATAATAATAAAATTAAATACAAAAAAACAAATGTTTCAGCTGAGCTTTGAATGATGGACAAGATGTAGGGAGATTAAGAGAGAGGTCATTTTAGCAAGAGCAAAGTTATGCCTGGCACACAGCAGGCCCCAACACATAGTTACTCAGAAATGAACAAACAAGCATATGAAAAGGCATAGTACCAAGCCAGTCCATTGCCCATGAGGGTACAGGGAGCAGTTCATGTGGGTGAATGTGAATACAAAGGGAGGTTGTGGGGAATTAAGAAAAGTAGGTTGGAGCAATGGGTGACGAGAAGCTAGACAGAAGGCACACTAGAGCTGTGTTTTAATGAGACAAAAATAGAACATGAAAATCTAAGGGCAGAGACAAGTGTTAGGAGCCACAGGATTCTGGGGCATATAACCATTTCCTACATCATAATGCATCGCCCTGCATTTTGGGCATGAAGTACTAGAAACACCCTTTAATGTGATGGAATATGAAATACAATTGGATTTCAAATTTCCACCCAAATGTGAAACTAATCCTTCTCTAATAGTAAAAATGACCTATAGTGTCAAAATAGAAACACACACACGCATGCACACACTATCACCTGGAGGAAAGTCCATCACTATGACATCAGAGCATTTAGCCTTAATCTCAGTTCCCAGTTTGGGGCTACTTTCCTGTAGGTAAGCTGCCATGATAGAAGTCCTGCCCTGTGCTTTCCTTTTCCAAAGGTCAATGTTTTGAGACTCTACCAAATCCCAAGGCTGTAACTTCTACACATGGGAAATCATTATAAATTAATCTTTAAGTCAATAATTACAACACAATGATGCAATTTATAAAATATATTGACATATTATCTGGTTTGCTCATTATGATAGCATATTTTGAGAATTGTCTTCATTTTACTCAAATCAGTAATTGGTAAGATAAAGTTTATGGAAAGATCTTGAAATGTCATAAAGAAACTATATTTTATTTCTGACTAGAGTAAGGTGACCAGACATCCCGCTTTTGGCGAGACAGTCCCATTTTTTAACAATATGTCCCGCGTCCCGCAGCATTTTTAAAAAATCCCGATTTTTGGAAAGAGACATATGTACTACTCTTTGTGATATTTTAAGTAATAATAATAATAATAATAATAATAATAATAATAATAAACCCCTCTCACCCCCCGGTCAATGGTGTCCTTCTTTACCAATGTTAAAATCTGGTCACCTTAGACTAGAGGTATGGTGTACATATTTGTGCATGGATGGGATCCCTCAGCATAGCCTGCAGGGATTGGGCTGAAACCAGCAGTCCAATGCCACCTGCTGCTCCCACTCACACCAGCCCTGCTGTGCCTGCCATGGGCTTGCAACCAGTCAGTCCTGATCAGGAGAGGCTCATGCCACCACAGTGGTGCTCACCAGCTATGAGCCCTGCATCTGGTGCCCATCCTAAAGGGGGTGGGGGTGGTGGGATGCCCTTGCCAGCCAGGGATCTGGAGTCATCCCACTGATGTTCACGCCAGTTGTGGGGAGCCACCTGGAGGCCACTTTTATAATTTCTTCCTTGTGGAGTGTCTAGGGAGGGAAGTGGCCACGGTGCCTGAGGCTGACTTCCAGGAGGCTGAAGGCACAGGACCATTGGTGCCTGGCCAGTTCTCTGGAGATTGGACCTGCAGGACTACTGAGGGAATGAGTGGCTGCTGCTGGGCTGGTGGGCTGCCGAGACATGTCGGTCAGCTGAGTAGCTCACCCACTGTGAGAGTGCACTGACCACCAGGGGGCAACTCCTGCATTAAGCGTCTGCCTCTGGTGGTCAGTGTGCGTCATAGCGACTGATCAACCAGTCATTAGGTCGTTTGGTTGCTTAGGCTTTTATATA
>PVJC01012867.1:19781-39051 GCA_004026665.1 Murina feae
GGGGAGAGTCTGCGGGAGGTTGGCCAGCTGCGGGACGTTGGCTGTGGGAGCTCACTGACCACCAGCGGGCAGCTCCTGAGTGGAGCATCTGCCTACTGGTGGTCAGTGCGAATCATAGAGACTGGTTGACCAGTCATAACAGTCATTCCAGTCATTTGGTTGTAACAGTTGCTTAGGCTTTTATATATATAGATGGGCAAAATGTGTAGATTTAAAATGTTACTTAAATGAATAATCCTGCCACTCATACTTATAGTGAGATTCTGTAATATCTATGCCTACTTTTAACATGTTTTCAACTCCATGTCCTAAATTATATACCTTCAAGGAAAAGATAGTACGTTCTTTATCAAAACCTAACAAAAAAAGTAAAAATGAAAATAATATATATATATATATGGTAAATTATAATCAAAACAGAGTCTTGACATATGTAACACAACCAAAATTTTATGTTTTTAAATTTCTTTATTGGTTAAGGTATTACATATGTCTTCTTAGCCCCCACTCATGCTCTCACCTCCCCCCCCCACCCCGTTGTCTGTGTCCATTGATTAGACTTATATGGATGCATGCACAACATTTGGTTGATCTCTTCCCTTTACCCCCACCTTCCTCTACCTTCCCTCTAAGGTTAGACAGTCTGATCCATTTTTCTCTGTCCCTGCATCTGTTTTTGTTAATCAGTTTATGACCATTATATTCCATAAGTGGGTGAGATCATGTGATATTTATCTTTCTCTGACTGGCTTATTTCACTTAGCATAATGCTCTCCAGTTCCATCCAAACTGTTGCAAATGGTAAGAACTTTTTTTTTGTAAATATATTTTATTGATTTTTTACAGAGAGGAAGGGAGAGGGACAGAGAGTTAGAAACATTGATGAGAGAGAAACATTGATCAGCTTCCTCCTGCACCCCCCGCCCCAACTGGGATATGCCTGCAACAGGTACATGCCCTTGACAGGAATCGAACCTGAGACCCTTCAGTCTGCAGGCTGATGCTCTATCCACTAAGCCAAATCAGTTAGGGCAGAACTTCTTTTTTACCGAAGCATAGTATTCCATTGTGTAGATGTACCACAGGTTTTTAATCCACTTATCTGCTGATGGGCACTTAGGCTGTTTCCAAATTGTGCTGCTATGAACACAGGGGTGCATATATCCTTTCTAATTGGTGTTTCTAGCTTCTTAGGATATATTCCTAGAAGTGAGATCACTGGGTCAAATGGGAGTTCCATTTTTAGTTTTTTGAGGAAACTCCATACTGTTCTCCACAGTGGCTGCACCAGTCTGCATTCCCATCAGCAGTGCAGAAAGCCTCCTTTTTCTCCACATCCTCTCCAGAACTTGTCCTTTGTTGATTTGTTGATGAAGCCATTCTGACAGGTGAGAGATGGTACCTCATTGTTGTTTTGATTTGCATCTCTCAGATGATTAGTGACTTTGAGCATATCAGCTGTTTTTCTAGCCTTTATACTAGTGACAATTTGTACTTGCTTTCAGCAACCTTTAGAGAAAAGAATGTTTTTCAAAAAGCCAATAGAGAGAGAATGAGAAGAAGCCACAGACTTGAAGAAAACATTTGTAAAAAGCACATCTGATAAAGAACTATTTTCCAAAACATACAGAGAACTCTTCAAACTAAATAACAGGAAAACAAACAATCTGGTATTTTTAAAAAAAATGATCCAAATGTCTAAACAGATACTTATCCAAAGAAAATAAACAGATAGCATCTGAAATGATATATCATAAGAAAAATGTAAGTTATAAAAATAACAGGATACCACTACACACCTATTAAAATACAGAAAATTCAGAACACTGACAACACCAAATGCTGGAGAGTATGTGGATCAATAGGAACTCTCATTCATTGTTGGTAAAAAGGCAAAAAGGTACAGACACTTGGCAAGACAATTTGGCTGTTTGATACAAATTAACATACCCTAACCATATGATCCAACAATTATACTCCTTGGCATTTACCCGAAAGAGGTAAAAACTTAGGTCCACATAAAAACATGCATAGTGATTTTTAATCATAGTTGTCTGAAGGGTGTCCCATTTCATGGTGAGGGTTCCACTGGGGTGTCTGGCCAGTCTGAGTAAGGGGATGATGGCTGTTTGCAGGCTGGCCACAGCTCCTTCAGGGTGGGGGTCCCCGCTGTGGTATCTGGCCAGCCTAGGTGGGTAAGGAGCTAATGGCTGTTTGCAGGCTCATCACAGCCTCTTCAGGGTGAGGGTCCCCACTGGGGTGCCTGGCCAGCCTGGTGATGGGTTGATGGCTATTTGCAAGCTGTCCAAACCACCCAGCAGGGACCCTCACCCCATGAAAGTGTGGCTATTCTGGTGAGGGGCTGATAGCTGTTTGTAGGCTGGCCACGGCCCCTAGCAACCCAAGCTCCCAGCAAGGTTGGCTGGAAGCAGGTATCTGGGATTTATTTATCTTCTATAATTGAAACTTTATTGCCTTGAGTGGAGGCCAAGGCAGGCAGGAAGCTTGGGTTCCTCCATCACCAGGGCAACTAAGCCTCCTGCTTGCTCCAGCTCCGTGGTTGCTGGCCACCATCTTGGTTGAGTTCATTTGCATATAGTTGCTCTGATTGGCTGGTGGGTGTGGCTTGGTGTGTAGCAGAGTGAAACCAATTTGCATGTTTCTCTTTTATTAGATTAGATGTTACTGTATTCCTCAGAATCTCCATGGGCAAAAGCTGCTGGAAAATAAGTCCCTGTCTGTGCCCACACATCTCATAGTTATCCTATTTAATACAAATCCTTTAGCTCTCATTCCATAAACAAGGTCCATAGCACCATACTTGCCAAATCAAAATGAATCTTTTTCTCTTCTGTGCTTCTGGAATATGTTGTTTATACTTCTCTTGTACCAGTTGGTGCATTCTGCTTTATGCAATACATTTATTTGAATTTATGGGTTACTCTCCTCTCTGTATTGTAAATTCCTTAACAAAGAGATTTTTGGCACTTAACTTTTATCCCAACACTTGTCATGCAAAATATATTCACTTAGTAGTAGTTTATAACAAATATATATATCTATTTGAATTGTAAAGGTGTTATGATTAGTGTTTAATAAGCAAATAGTAAGACTGTATGTTGATTCAGACTATTAATCAGAAATATGGTGGAGGAAAGCTTGGGGCAATTGAAATGATCATTAGGAGATTCTTCATTGGCAAGTGGTCTCAAATAAAGAGGCAGCTCAGTATGAGACTTAAGCATTGTCACTAGATTGCCTGGGTGTGGATCCTAACTCTTGCATTTCCCAGCTGGGTGACTTGTTTAACTTCTTTGTGACTAAGTTTCTTATTCCGTATAAGGAGTCTAATACAGCCCTTAAAACTCAGAGTATGATTATGAATATTATGAATATTATGAATATTATGAATATCTGTACCTGCAGAACATTTATTTTAATACCTGTCATATTGTCAGAAAGAAAGCAAACCACTTCACAGAATACACCATAAACAATGCCCTCTGGGGGCACTGATAGTGAATTATTATTAATTCAATATATAGCTGTTCTCTCTTACTCTTTACTATGAAATAAAAAAAAAGTCTAAATTATGGAATTATGGAAGGCTAAAGAGAAACTGGGCAAAGAGAAATTTTATCCTAGAAAATAACACTCAAAGTTTCAACACATCTTTGCTTGATAAGCTTCCCAAGAATCAGATGACTTCACAGCAACAAAACACTATCAACAACAAAAAATACAATGGTGAAAGAGGTCATATTCTTACTACCCTAACAAAATAAAAGTGCATAGTACGTAACACAGATTCTTAAAAACTTTTTCTTTGAATAAACAAATAAAAAAAGTAAGATACCATGTTCCTAAAAACCAAAATAAATGCTGTAGCATGTTAATTGCTAATTTTAATTTAAAAATATTTTTATATCCCATTTAACTATCTGGATATTCCCAGAATTATTTTTTTATTAGAAAGACAAAGATTCAGATTAAGTTAATTCTAAACAAACTTTAAGCAGTGATAAAATTAAATGAAGTAATAACTGACAACAGTTAAGAATCAGTGAACTAAGCACCAAATTATTTATATAAGTTGCTATGCAAATTTCCTATAGTTATATTATATTATCATTTTATGATTACCTTAATGGTAGAAGTTTTCAATATTCCATGTCACTCACGCCTTTCATTAGTCTAGATGCTCAAACTCAAAAAATTATTTGAATTGTAAAGTTTTTATGATTCATGAAGCCACCACTCAATTGTTCTAATTATGAATCAAATGACCAAAGGAAATAATTACCCTGTGCTGCTCTGGCAGAGGGAAGCAATTTAATTATGACACATATTCCAAAACATCACCCAATTTACCCTAAACCTGGTCCTCATTCATGTAACATATTTTCTTGTTTTCCTAATGTAGATTATTATTTTTGGGAGCACATTCTAATTCCTAATATGAACAAAATCTGCCAGTGTCAAAGGAAAATACTTCTAAATGCATGAAACTTCCCCTTACAATGGAAAAAAAAGAGCCAGGAAGGTCAAAGTTTGAGTTCTGCCTTTGTCACTAACTCACTGAAGGAACTTATGCTAATAACTAAAGTCTCGGTTTCTTTATCTGTGAAAATAGAAACCTTCCTGTGATTGAGATAATTTAGTTCCATGCCTAACCATGTAACAGTAGCTAGGATGATTTCCTGAATTATCATTATAGATTCAGGAAGCTCAGAACAGAAAGACCATATGTCACTAATTCTTATGGTGTTAGGAGGCCAGAGATATTCAGGGGAACACCAGGTAGCTCTTTGATCTCTGCCTCTGCTGAATCCCAACTTCCATCCTTGGATAAACACTCCTGACTATCTTCTAGGCAACTCCAAAAGAGTGGAAACAACATGCATAGAATCTCAGAATTAGAAGAGTTTCAAGAAGAGATATAGGGAAGGTCCCTGCACGGAGGTGGACAGACAACCCACTCAAGGCAGATGCTCTTAAAGATCTCTAAGGATATAACTTCCCCATATTCCTTCGTTACCTGTTTCAATGTTCAATCCCTACTTTAGAGTTATGTCCATCTTTATGACCAACTGAACTGTTTCTCTTGCTACAGTTTAAAAGTATTTCCTTTTATTTGGTCTCCTGTGGAAGTAAAGAACATCTGTTCTGCATCTTTCATATAATAACCTTTCAAATAGTTGAAGACAGTTAAATCACCCCTTGGTCTTTACTTCTCCAAGTTAAACAGTTATGATCCCACTGAGCCCTCTCTTAGGAGCTAGTCCCCATTCCTTACATCACTTTTGCTGATCTTCACTGGACCTTCTCCAGAGTCTCCATATATTCATTGCCAAACAAAAAAACCAAAATCGAACACAGCAATAATGCCAAATAAAGCAGAAGGATTACTTTTCACTTCTGTATCCCTCTCTTGATAAAACATTCCAAGTGTGTTTGCCCTTTTTTCCAAAAATATATTGCTCTTTCTAATCCTCTTTGCTTTGTAATCATATATACTATCATCTTGTGGTACCTTTCTCCAAGGCTCATATTAGATTTCAGGTGCTTCAAATAATCCCTCCCTGTGAGTAAGGGCCAAATTTAGAAGCACACAGCTTCAGAATATTTTTCTACCTTCTATAAAACTAAAATAGAAAAGCTGTGAAAACAATATCAAAATTCACACAATCCACAAAATAACCAGCAACCTTTATATCTTAGTGGTATTTTGAAAACATGTTTTCTTCATATGTATGTAGAAATTCATTTTCTTCTTATGTAAGAACTAGGGGCCTGGTGCACAAAATTTGTGCACTCAGGAGAGAAGGGTCACTCAGCCCAGCCTGTGCCCTCTCACAGTCTGGGACCCCTCAGGGGATGTTCACCTGTTGGCATGCCTGGCCAGAGTGGGTGAGGGGTTGATTGCTGTTTGCAGGCTCGACAAGCCCCCCAGTATGGACCCTCACCCATCGGGGTGTGGCAAGCCTGGGTGAGGGGCTGAGGGCCATTTTCAGGCTGCCCACAGTCCTTCAGGTTTTGGGTCCCTACTGGGGTACCTGGCCAGCCTGAGGGGCTGAGGGCTGTTTTCAGGCTTTCAGGCTGCCCACAGCTCCCATTGACCCAATGTCCTAGAAAGTCTGGCTGGAATCAGGTTTCTAGGGTTTATTTATCTTCTATAATTGAAACACTGTTGCTTTAAGCCCAGGCCTAGGCAAGTAATGAGCCTCCTGTTTGCTTCAGTTCCAAGGCTTCTATAATTGAAACATTGTTGCCTTGAGCAGAGGCCCAGCCGGCCATCACTGGTGCAATGGAAGCCTCTTGTTTGCTCTAGCTCCGTGGCTGCCGGCCGTCATCTTGGCTGGGTTAATTTGCATACAGCCACTCTGATTGGCAGGTGGGCGTGGCTTATGTGTCTCAGAGTGAGGGCCAATTTGCATATTACTGTTTTATTAGATTAGATGACATAATCTGACAGACTTTATAGCAGTATTGTGTAAACAAATAATAACAAAAAATGAAAAGGTTAAATTTAAAGAAGAATTTATCAATGAATTTGTGAAAATGGTGAGTCCTTAGTGCATTTTAAATGAGTTTTGCAATTTTTATCTACAGTCCACTTTATAATAATACACATTAAACATATTTTTTTAAATATCTGCTCAATTTAAATGCCTAAGTATATAATTACACATAGAAGTAAGTTTTAAAATATGCATGTAGGTGTAGATTTCAGTGATGTGATTTTAAAAAAAAATAATGCAGGTTAAAATTGCATGAGTTAAGTCACAGTGCTCAGGTGAGAAGCCCTGGGTTGCGTGCCTAGAATTCATTGTCAACACTGTATAAACATTAGTATTGCAAATTGAATGACCAATTATATTACTACTACCTTGTCCACCATACATCTAGCACTCTCAAATCCTGAATCAAAAAGCCATATTTTGAACTAGTAGTTGAGAACCTACTATTTATCAGGCACTATGATTGACTCTGAGAAGACGGTGAGCAAGAGAAAAAGAATACCTGCTCGTATGGAGTTGACATGGAGCTGAAGAGAAAGACTGCATATATCCATCCATCAATCAATACAAACAAAAATAAGACCTCAGGGAAAAATAAAATAGAGCAATGTTATGGCCAGTGACTGGAGGCTGGTTTTGACTGCTAGTCTAGGGATACCTCTATTGAGAGTTGACATATGCACTGAGGTCTGAAAGACAAAAAGAGTGCCAACTGCAAAATGATCAGGCAGAAGAATTTTCCAAACTAAAAGAAGAGAGTCTATGTCAAGAATAAGATTCATGTTCACAAAGGAAAAAAATCAGAACTATTAGTTAATATTGGAGGAAAAAAAGAGGAAAAAGATTGGAAACTGTAGAATCATTTTAAACCTATCCATAAAAGCCTCAGATTCCACAAGTAAATCATTGCTTCTACTCTAGCTCCTTTTGTTTTAAGATTATTAACTTGTTACAGAACAACAACTAATAAAATGGAATGTTTTGTTGCACCTATGTAAATAAATTGCATTTATTTATTGCTGTTGGTTTTTCCAAAACTATTTAGAATTAGAATATTTTAAAGTCACAGAAAAAAATTTAAAGGAGTACAAATTTATTCTTAGGTGGAGAAAGTTTGTTATTGCTGTCCAAATCCAGGTGCAAAAACATTTTTGCTAATGTTACAAATACACTACTTAAGAGAGAAAAGCTACCCAAACACACCTGCACCTTTTCAGAACTGATTTAATATTGTGTTAAAGTAAACATATTAAGGACATGAATGTTTAGTCATCAAAAAGTACTACTGCCCAATTTAGCACTTAGCGTGAATAAGAAAAAAACTATTTGGATTCTGATAAAGATAAACCTGCATTTCAAGACTTCCTTTCCAAACTCAGTATCAGGTAATTCTCAATGCTTATGATGTCACTTTTTCTATGTGCTTGGTCACATGACTTACATGATTGAGGATATATAGAATATAATTAAATAAGTAAATACAAAAAACCCACAAATTTTAGTACTAAATGTCTGAAACTTAATATGTGTTCAATAATGTTATTTTTGTTATCATTTCAACAATGGAGGCATAAAGTAAAATTGCCTCTAACCAACTCAGCCAATGTGGTACCAGAATATGAGTTACCCAGACAATAGATCTTGATTTCTCAAGGACGAATCAAACTCTTCACTCTCATATAAACATGTTCACCAGAGTCTTGTCATTCTACTTATCCCTGATACCTTGGCACATGTATTCCAATTATCCTTCATCCCTGAGATACTGTTGAGTTTCTGCTCTGGTTTGTGGCCACTCTAACCACAGGTCCTTGCCTAGACTACAAATTTAGAAACACCTGGGGAGTTGTGTTTTAGTTCCACTCCTAATGATGATGGACTATATGACAGAGCTATGATAATGGAGTATGTTTTAACAAATCTTTAGACTCTTAAAATGGGGCTTATAAGAGGCTGATTTAACCCCTAAGGTGAAGTAGGAGGCTTAGATGGAAAAGGTAGTCAGAACATAAAGTTCTGAACAGAGAGTTGTTTGTTATGGTGATATCAGGTAAAAATGGTTAACAGATAATATTAGTTTAAAAACAAAAAAGAGAGACAACCCATAAAAGTTATTATCAAACCGAATCCAACAATGAATACTTAAGATAATAAATATGACCAAGTTAAACTTACCCCAGGAATGCATGGGTAATTCATTATTAGGAATTCTAATTTAAAACCACTTTAATGGGGGGGGGTTGTATAATCATCTATCTCAGTAAACTGAATATAGTCTCTTTCCATGTCAAGCACACACACACACACACACACACACACACTCACACCACTCTAAGTGGGGAAACAGTGGACACTATCCTTTTAAAATGAAAAGCAACACAAGAAAGCTCACTATCAACACTTCCAGCCACCCATATACTGGAGTGCCTCTCAAGGACAATAAAAAATTTAATCAAAATAATTGAAAGATAATAAACTATTAGTATTTTCAAATGATAGAGTTACCTACATTAAAATCCCATACCCCCCAAGTAATCTACTACACAATGATTTTTCTAGAAAGCATATATTTCAATAAATGTATGAGAGGAAGAAAGCAAGGGAAATAACTGTTCTAAGGTAGGTGTGTGAGGGGGAAGAGAAAGGTGATTGAAAATGGGATAATCTAAAAGGAAAACATTAAAAAATATTTTTCACTAAAGAGGAGTCCAGGGAGCATTTGAGATCTTTGCTCCCCAGCATATGTGGTCAGTTTGACTCAAACCCATAAAACTTTTTAACGAATGAAGAGTCTTGAAGGCACTGATGGTAATACTATTCTGTGCAAGGAGGAGTACAATAAACTCAACTCTATGTTCCTGAGGTCTTCAAATTAGAAAGGGAGTGGGAGGCAAGTAATCAAGTTTTTTTTCTGAAACAAATACCTTCAACATTCTTGGCTCATGTATTAATTTTTTAAAGAATTTCCTTCCCACCCTGGCTGGTTTGGCTCAGTGGATAGAGCCTCGGCCTGTGGACTGGGGGGTCCCGGGTTCAATTCCAGTCAAGGGCACATGGCCAAGTTGTGGGCTCAATCCCCAGTGGGGGGTGTGCGGGGGACAGCCGATCAATGATTCTCTCTCATCATTGATGTTTCTCTCTCTCTCCCCCTTACTTTCTGAAATCAATAAAATATATTTTAAAAAAAAGAATTTCCTTTCCTCCCTTCATCACATCCCCTAAATCATGTATGAAACTTTTCGTCCTGATTGATCACTAGATTTGTGTTCTTCCGCTGATCTGTTAATATAGTTACTATAGCCAGTGCACTTCTTTCAAGCTCACCCAGCATTCAGAAGACTATAGTAGTTAAAAATGCAGACTAAAGAAGCTCTAAGGCACCAACAGATTGTGAATTAAACATTGCTAATTGAATGCCAGACTCTTTACAAAGTCAACACTGGATTTCTGAAATCAACATCACTCAAAAACTTAAGAGTAACATAGAAACTACTGAATAATTTTGCTTTTAATTTTCATCATAATACCAGAAAAAAAGAAAGAAAGAAAAAAAGCATATGGCCCTCTACCTAGTAGGCATTCTTTATGGTGTATGTCCTGGGTAGCAGAAAACATAGGTAAGAGGTAATAGAACAGATATATGTGTTTGGTGTGTGTGTGTGTGTGTGTGTGTGTGTGTGTGTGTGTGTGTGTGTGTGTGGTAGAGCTATTGTAAGGAATGGACCTGGAGAGTATTATGCTAAGTGAAATAAGCCAGTCAAAGACAAGTACCATATGATTTTACTCATATGTGGAACCTAATGAACAAAATGAACTAACAAGCAAAACAGAGACAGGCTCATAATAGAGAGCAGGCTGACAAATGTCAGGGTGGAGTGGGCTGGGGTGGGGGATTACTGAGCAAAAAAGAAAAGAAAAAAGAAAGGGAACAAACTCATTGATACAGACAACAGTGTGGTGATTGCAGGGGCTGGCAGTTGAGAAGGGTATGGGGGGGATAAACAGTGATGGACAAAGACTTGACTTTGGGTTGTCAGCACAAAATACATTGTACACATGATGTGTTGTAGAATTGGGCACTGAAACCTGTAAAATTTTTCTTAAACAGTGTCACCCTTTTTAAAAAAATGTAAATAAGGCAGCAGCACCAGGAGGGAGGGGAAGGAGGGGAGTAGGCGGTGCAAGGTGGCTGGGACTGGAGAGAGGGAGGAAGTGAGAGAGGGAGGAAGGGAGGAAGAGAGAGAGGCAGGCAGAAGGGCGGTAAGCCCTGGCTCAGTGACGGAGATCCAGGTGTGCACCCATGTGTGTGTATGCGGTCCCTGGGGAAGGACTGGGCTTACCCTGTGCCCTGGGTTCATTGGTGGCAGCTGCTGCACTGAGTGACCCAGGCCATCCTCTCTCCTGGAAACAGTTATTGATACCATGGTCTTTAAAAAGGATCTGGTGTAGTCACATTGTCCCTTTTAAAAAATTGATAATTCTAGGGCTTAAAGCAAGGTCTGAAATGTCATTCGAGCCAAGTCCAAGGCCATCACTTAGGGCTGGGGTCACATTGAGGTTGCACGGGGAGCCTGGGCCTCCTATCCCAAGCCCAGGATTTTTCTTGCTGCAAGGTGCTGCTGATATACATGCTCATTTTACTGCTGTTTGAATCTGCACCTGCTTTATTTTCCAGGAAGCTGAAATTGACTAAACGAGTAATATGAAGTGCAATAGAAGCCCACTTTTTCTTATATCAAGTCGGGGAAGTAAAAGCAAACCATCGCTGTCTTTTCTCAGTGATATTCTTTGTTTCATTACCTGAGACACCCAGCTTTTCCAATACTCATGATGCCAGGATGGAAATCGCTCTCAAGAAAAAGACCCCATAGAAGTATGTCAAGCACCGGAACTAAAAAAATTACATCAAAGTCTATTGTTTTGTTTTCCAACAATGTACCACCCACTAAATTTGCCTGCTGGGTTTATAGTCTGTGACTTAAACCAGCACCTCGATGACATGTGTGCTAGACATCACTCCAGCAGCCCTGGGCACTGCGGCTTCACAAATGCAAATGTGTCCCCTGTAGAAGTAATTGATACTGCCTTAGATGATGTAACACCAGAGAGGTCGTCACCATCCAAGACAAACTTAACCCCAGATCAAAGCAATTCAGCAAAAACAGGCTTAAAAAAGCAGATGAGTCCCTACTTTAAAAGCACCGCTGACCTGGTGTGCCAAAACCAAGAGGATGAGCTGAGATCTCGGGATGTCAAAGTCATTTCTTTGGGAAGCCTGTCGTCTAAACTATCCTAAAGATACATAAAGGCGAGAAGATCCAGAGAGAAGATTGAGGACTTTGTCTGTCATACTTCACCAAGTGCCTCAGCCACAGTGGTCAGGAAGGTTGAGAACCATGCAGGGATGGAGGACCAGGATCAGACTTGGAGAACAGTTCCCAAAAGGAAAACGTATTGACCTGTGATTCTCTTAGGGAACAAAATGCTGCCAAAGGCACTAAACTAATGGTTTAGCTGTAAACCAAAATCTCCCCAGGACTGTGGGAGGTCCACCCACCCCCCTGCCTTCCCAGACAATGCTCCTGTGTTATCCCAGGAAATAGCTCCTGGGAATAAAGTACCATCTACTCTGGAGGACACTCTTGCAAAACAGGAGCATATCCAACAAGTAGATGGTGAAGGTGTTGAAGCATGTGAGGCAGGTAATGGTGAAGAAAAGGAAATGACTGTGACTTCGGAATCAAAAACACAGTTGTCATACTGGGAGGCACAATCTCAAATGTCTATGCATGACACTTCTGAGTGGAGTAACATCCAGAAATTTCCTCTAGAAGTAACAGTGGCTTAAAGAATGAAATCGCTTGCGAGGTTCTTAGCTGTGATGTTCCTGGTGAAACAATGCCAGCGCGCCCGGTCAGCCTTATACATTCAGTTTCCTGGAAGTGCTGGGAGCAGTCTTTGAGAATGAAGACGACAGGATGCTCTTCGACGAGCAGGAGAAGGGAATTGTCACCAGTTATCAGATAGTGGTCAGAAGTTATAAGTCAGACTTTTCCAATGTAAGTTCAGCTGGATTAAGATACATTAATTGGAACATAAAGTGATCACCCAGGACTTTCCGCCTGTGGTTGGAGAATTGGAGCGAGCAGACTTTTTGCACACAGAATCCGAATTGCAAGAACTCCCTGAAGTGCTTGAACTACTTTCTACTCCTGAACTAAGAACCCTAGCAAAGACCTTGGGTTTGGGGAACCCCAGGAAGCAGAAGCAACAGCCGGTTGAGGCCTTGCTCAAACTGGCCAGACAACCCTCCATCTGTATTTGGGGCAAGAACCTGCCCGGAATGGAGACAGTGATCTTAGACAGAACCAAGGACTTGGCGGGCCCATCACTGACAGTGTGTACAGGCCCCAGGCGGTGTTTTCACGGGGCCCTGCTGCTCTCCTCCCTGATCGACTCTGGAAGCGGAGGAAGCCGCCTGCAGGGGGGTAGGGCCAGCTCTTGACCGTGATGCTGGTCAACCTGGGCCGTGTGGCCTTCCCCCAGGACACGGTCAGTCGGAAAGCCGGGGCTTCCAGGACAGAGACGACCTCAGCAGGTATGCAGCCTCCGCCACCTGCTGAGTGACACTGCTGCTGCAATGGCAATGACAGCTGGGAGCTGGAGGAACCTAAGGAGCTCTCTCAGCACGCCAAGAGGGATCGGAAAGAGCTAAAGGAGCTGGAAGAGCTGGTGCTGGACCATTACAGACCCACCCTTCCCTGAGGAACTAGGAGGATTTGCCTGTTTCTGCGGTGCTTCTCCATTGGGTGGATTTATATCAGGACCCTGTCTCGGGCCATGGAAATCTTCAACTCCACAGGTATAAGGAAGCAGACAGGGAACTTGAGGACCTTTTGTCCTAGAAAGTCTATTGTCCCGACAGCAGAGGAGGACGATGGTGGGAGGGACTGGCTCTCAACCTCCACCAGCACTTAAAATGCCTCGAACGGGCTACCGAGTGCATCACAGAGGGCTGAC
Organism: Murina feae; assembly: GCA_004026665.1. Classification (NCBI taxonomy): domain Eukaryota; kingdom Metazoa; phylum Chordata; class Mammalia; order Chiroptera; family Vespertilionidae; genus Murina; species Murina feae. Next base: position 33,323 of record PVJC01012867.1, read on the forward strand.
GGACCCCAGGTGAGGAAGGGGCATCGCCTTTCGCTGTGTCAGAGAGCCATGCACCTGAAGGCTCCCCGAGCTGAGCTGTGGGTGGTACAGGCCCCTCCTCCAGCAGCTGCCCCGAAGTCACCAAGTCACCGTGCAGGATGTGAAGCCCGTGAGCATCACGGCCACGGCTGTCTGTGCCCACAGCTCAGGAAGGGCAAGTCCATGTTTGTGATGCAGGCGGGGGGCCCACCACCCCGGCCACAGTCCTGTGCTCCGTGCAGGCGCTGGCGCGGGACCATCACACACAAGGCGGCTTGGACCAAGGAGTTCACGGGGAAGGGTCCACCTTTAGAGCGCTGTTTGGCCTCCTCCCATGGATGTCATCTTCATGGAGGGGATTCCAGACGTCTTCCGAAATGCCTGCCAGGCATTCCTGCTGAACGGTGCACAAACAGACATCTTCTTCGCAAGCAGGCGGCCCTCCACCCAGGCCAGGCTGAGGCTGATCCACACTGCCTGGCTGAGCACGTGGCGACCACATGGCAGGCCCAGGAAGGCAGCGCAGCATCTGCTGTCAGCTGGGAGCACTTAGCTTCTCTGAAGCAAGCCCAGGACCTCGTTTTCTGCCTGAGGTGGGGGTGGGGGGTGGTGCCGGCACCTGGCTTCCACCCAAGCTGGTGGAAGTCAAAGGCCCCAGTGACGCCATCCCCATTAGCAGGTGATCTGGCTGGATGCGCTGCAGAGGCTGGGTCTGGCACATCGCTGCAGTTGGAGCCAAGAGCAAAGGCCTTAACTAAGAGCTGTGGGGTTGGGAGTCTCTGGTCATACATGGATCTACGATTCTCAAAAGCATGAGTGTAATTACATTTCATTTAATTTTTATTTTGATATTGTCAGTAATAAATCTGATGGTAATTTTTTAAAAATGTAAATAAGAAAAAAATTCCTGGGAAGAAAAGAGTACTAGCTAGGTAAGACATTTTTGAATAAAAGTCAAAGTCAAGAAGATTCAAGGTTTCTTGAGCCTTGACACCTACTATATTATGAGAACCTCACTAAGATCTATGACATTGTATGGAATGTCTCACCAGAGCAGAACCAAGTAGATATACAAAACACCACAAGAGTAATGTCAATTTTTGAGACAAAAATCTAGGTCTTCTTGAATTCTAATGAGGGAAAGAAAACCAGGAAAAACAGGATAAGTTGGATGAACAGAAGAACAACCAGCAACATTCGTGATGGCTAATATCAATTTAAGACAATTGCTCAACATATTTGCTTAATAAGTAGTAAAAAGATAAATTTTGGTAGATACAATTAGGTAATTTGATAGGGCTTTAAATGGGAAAGATAAAATTTCCTATTGATCCTACTGGGCAAGAATTGAATACTTTTTCCTATAAAACTTGGTATTGTCATTATAAAATGTTGATGGTGATATAGTTTACTCTGCCATACTGGGTTGGCTCTCATTACATGACTTCTTAGAGGAAAATGTATCTCAGCTCTGATGGGGCTCAGGATACATTGTCCAAAAATATGGGGCATATTGAATGTTTTAAGCAGAAACAAGAGCGTCACTTTAATCTCCTTCCTACTCATTCTTCTTTCCTGAAACAAACAGGGAAGGACCCCTCCCTATACCCAGAGGTAGGGAGCATCCTTGTCTCTGAAGACAAAAGGACGCCAAGAAGAATCTGCATGAACAGGTCTAGCTAAGTTTTCCCCAGTTTACAACTGCCTCGTATCCCTTAACCTCTTATATATTCCTCCATGATCGTGCAATCTTCATAAACCTAGCATGAAGTACTTGGGTCTGTTTCATTGTGTCTTTATTTCCTCATGGAAGGCTCCTGTGTTATGTAAAATGTATATTAAATAAATCTATAAGCTTCCTTTTTGTTAATCTGTGTTTCAGTTTAATTGTCAAACCCAGTCATGGATCCTGAGAGGGTCGAGAAAAACTTTTCCTCCCCTTCAGCTCTTAGTGCTTCTGGTCAGTGGTTTTGTTGTTCCAGGTGGACATGATAAATTATTTAATGTAAATATTTTCCTCTTTGCATTATCTTCCCAAATCTGGCAGGGATTTTGGTCCCTAACTGCAATCTCAGTTTCATTGCATTTCTACAAGCTTTACTTGTCCTTCTCTCCACCTTATAAAATTTTATTGCTATGAAGTATTCATATTCTCTTTGTCAACCTCCTCAAATTCTTTGTTGGAATGTAGATTTCAATAGTTGATAGAAAGAGGAAGAAATCGGAAGGGGGAAAAATAGGAGGAAGGAGATGTTTTGGAAGCTATGCATGATCTGGCAGCATGTTATTAGAGAATGAAGAAAATTGATATTGAGCAATCAGGTAAGACATTACAATAAATCAAGTCTATCTGAAGAAAAACTGGATTAGCAATTTAGCAGTGTGAAAAATGTATGACTGAAAGACCAAGTATTAGCAAAAGAATCAACAGAAATCTATTGTTAATTGCCTTTTAGAATTGCTCATTGAGTAGATTTGAAGATATTCTAAAATATAAGCTTATTAAGTAAAGGGGAAAAATTATCACCTGCATATAAAATATTTTTTCAGTTGCTATGAATTCTTTTTTTTAAATCTTTATTGTTCATACTATTACAATTGTTCCTCTTCCCCCCCCCTCAATAGCTCCCCTCCTCCCAGTTCCCACCCCACCCTCTGCCCTTACACCCCCCCACCACTGTCCTCCTCCATAGGTGTACGATTTTTGTCCAGTCTCTTCCCACAACCCCAACACCCTTTCCCCCCTGAGAATTGTCAGTCTACTCCCTTTCTATGCCCCTGATTCTATTCTATTCAGCAGTTTATTCTATTCATCAGAATTTTTTAATTCACCTGATTTTTAGGTTCACTTGTTGATAGATATGTATTTGTTGTTCATATGGGGAGCACATCTATAAGAGAAAAATAATGAGATGGGGGGCATTCTATTAATGGCTTGACAACTTAATATTTTTTTTAAAAGTCATGGGACTAAAAGCCAGGGGAAAAGTCAGGGTTAGAGGTCCAACTTGGGATGACTGCAAATATAGAAGTATTTGAGATATGAAAATAATGGAATGCAAAAGAGGTGGGGGGGGACAGTACTTTGGGAGAGATCCAAGTTAATAAGAAAATAGAGCAAAGATAGCAGACAATTGCAAACAGAAGAAAAATGAGGTTATAAGGCAATAAAAGTCGAAAGAGGGGAATATTTCAAGACACGGATTATCTGTGATTGCTGTCAGAAACATCAGCACAGGAAAAATAAGTCAGGTGAATCAGAAAAGAGATTCTTGATTCTGTCCACAAAGTGGTTATGAATGACTTTTAAATCAATTGACAAAATTTAAGACAAAAGCTAAATTAAGAGAAAAAAAGAAAGAAAGAAAGAAAGAAAAGAAACAAGATCTAAATCATAATCTGAAGAAAAGGGATAAAAAAGTTTTACTACTAAGCATGTAAATTTTATTTGCCTTTTGATTAATCATTAGCTGAACTATCATTAATATTCAATTTTGTCTAAATAGTTTTCTCCTTGACTCTTTTTACATTTACTTATTTATTTATTTTAGTTAATCATCACCCAAGGATTTTTTCCCCATTGATTTTTAGAGATCGTGCAAGGGAAGGGGGAAGAGAGAGAGAAAACAGTGTGAGAGAGAAACATCAGTTGGTTGCCTTCCACACACATCCTGACTGGGGTGGGGATCAAGCCTACAATCGAGTTACTGCCCTCGACTGGAATCAAACCCACAACCCTTCATTCTACAGGCCACGTTCTAATCACAAAGACAAACCAACGAGGACCAGATTTACCTGAAGCTCAAAGAGGCTAAGGTCTATAACTAAATGTGGCAATGGTAATAATCTACTCTAATAAAAGAGTAATATGGAAATTAACCATCTCTCCAGGATGCCTAAGCCACGCCCACCAGCCAATCAGAGCAGCTGTATGCAAATTAACCCAGCCAAGATAGAGGCCGGAAGCCATGGGGTGGGCAGCAGTGGCAGGCGGTGGGGTGGGTGGGGCCAGTGGCGGGGTGGGCGGGATGGGCAGGGCTGGTGGGGCTGGAAGACCAGTGGGGCAGGCAGGGCGGGCTTGGCCATCAACCCCTCACCCAGCCTGCCCAGGCATGCCAGCAGGTGGACATCCCCCGAGGGGTCCCAGACTGCGAGAGGGCACAGGCTGGGCTGAGGGACCCTCCCCCGCCCCAAGTATACAAATTTTTGTGCACTGGGCCCCTAGTATGTTAAATAAAAAAATAATTCTTCTCAGCAATGTGTCCATTTACTCTCTGAGTTATAATTAATTGTAAGTATTAACAAAAGAATACATATAAGTAATCAACAGAAGAATAATATATAGTTGACCCTTTAACAACACCAGGTTTACGGGTACAGACACCTCACACAGTCAAAAATCTGTGTATAACTTTTGACTCTCCAAAAACTTAATTTCTAATAGCCTATTAAGTACTAGAAGCCTGAGCAATAATATAAATAATTAATAACACATATTTTATATATTATATGTATTATATACTGTATTCTTACAATAAAGTATGCTAGAGAAAAGCAAATGTTATTAAGAAAAATCATAAAGAAGAGAAAATATATTTACTCTATTAAAAAAAAAAACACAAAAAACTAGAGGCCCAATACATGGATTCATGCACCAGTGGAGTCCTTCAGCCTGGCCTGTGGCTCTCCAACATTCCCTGAGGGATCCCAGATTCTGAGAGGGTGCAGGCCAGGCCAAGGGATCCCACCAGTGCACGATGGGGCTGGGGAGGATCTGCAGGAGGGCTCCAGGGTGTGTCTGGCCCATCTTGCCCAGTCCCACCAGCAAGGTAACCTACCAGTTAGACCATCTGCCCCCTGGTGGTCAATGTGCCTCATAGCTACTGGTCGAACAGCTGAACCATCAAATGGTCGCTTACACATATATATATATATGTATACACACACACACACACACACACACACACACACTAGTGGCCCGGTGCACAAAATTTGTGCACAGGTGGGGAGTGTCCTCAACTTGGCCTGCACCCTCTCCAATCTGGTACCCCTCAGAGGATGTCTGACTGCCGGTTAGGCCCTATGGGATCCGGCCTAAACCAGCAGTCAGACATCCCTCTCGCAACGCAATCAGGGACCACTGGCTCCTAACTGCTCACCTGCCTGCTTGCCTGATCACCCCTAACCACTCTGCCTGCTGGTATGCTCAACCTCAACCTTCCCCCCGCCCCACCAGCCTGCTGGCCCCCAACTGTGCCCCCCTCCAGCCTGCTTGCCTCCAATTACCCCTCCCCTGCTTGCCTGCTCATCCCTAACTGCCCCCTCTGCTGGCCTGATCACCCCCAACTGCCCCCCTCTGGCCTGATCACCCCCAACTGCCCTCCCCTCCTGTCCTGATCACCCCTAACTACCTCTACCTCAGCCCCACCACCATGGCTTTGTCCAGAAGATGTCCAGAAGGTCCCTGGTCTAATCAGCATATTACTCTTTTATTAATATATATATACTAGGGGCCCGGTGCACAAAAATTTGTGCACTCGGGGTGGAGGGAGTCCCTCAGCCCGGCCTGTGCCCTCTCACAGTCTGGGACCCCTCAGTGGATATCTTATGATGGCCCCAGTCTGCCAGGCGCCTTCTGTGTGTGTGTGGCCACTGGGGACCTGCCCCCAGCTACATCAGAGGCTCAGAGCAGTCCTCCTGTGTGTGTCTAC